>BOSO01016691.1:0-10224 GCA_018403395.1 Gorsachius goisagi
TCGAGGGGCAGCCTCCCCAGTGCCCAGCACAGGGGCACAGTCACTGCCCTGCTCCTGCTGGCCACACCACTCCTGATACAAATCAGGATGCTGCTGGCCCTCTTGGCCACCTGGGCACGCTGCTTCCTCAACCTTTGAAGAGGTTCTGGCAGCTGAAGGAAGGGTTGGGAACAACTCAACCCTCAACTCGGGGAAGACGCTTAACCCTCCACGTGCCGACACCTCTTCTTAAGCTTCTTGGGGGTAAACCACCACCTTTGGATGTAGCACTGGGGACGGCTGTACAGAGGTGGGACTGTACATCCATCAGCGGTGGCTTGACTGAGGAGAATAAAGTTGCCGAAGCTGTGGAACACCCACTGGTGGCCACCAAATACACGGAGCCTCCACGTTCTCCTACCTAGGATGCTCCTGAACTCAAGCCCCACCAACTGAGTGGTGTCTTGACTTGATGGGAACGCTCATAAAACGTTGGGTGGACGGCAAAGAACGGCTGCTGCGGGCTCTGCAGCTGATGGAGCTGCGGGAATTGAGCCAGTAGAAGGTTCTGCTCAACCAGCAGAGCTCTAGGACATGGTAGGAGCTCTTAGAAATGATGTCTGGGTCATACACGTATGGGCTGGTGCTACGCAATGGCAAGGAAATAGGGCAAAATGCAACGGGTAGATGGGGGAATGGAGATGTATGGAGAAGAAAATGTTGGGAAGGAGAAGAAAATATTAGGAAGGAGAAGAAAATATTGGGAAGAAGACAACCAGATTGCCAACGCCTGTACTACTGCTCTAGGGCATGGAGCCACACGCCAGAAAAACACCACTTGAGTGGCTAGATTGACCAAAATGGGCGGCCACCAGCAGAAACATGGTGGGATTTTCTTCTACCTTGAGTATTGGGATGGTTGAACAGCTCCGTGAATGGTGGGGACGCGTGGACCTGTATCATCACGTGGCAAGACCATGTTGGCCGTGCTCTAAGCAACGAGCAGTCCTACCTACGGGTTTGGTGATGGTAAGGAGGAGTTCTCAGAATTCAACCGCTTAGGGGAGGTGAAGTCCTTTGGGCCACTTGGTGAGGTGACCTGAAGTTCCTCCATGACGCCAGCTTCTAAAGGATGGAAATTTGTGACGACTGGAGTTTAAAAAGGAATGGATTTGGGTAACGTCCAGGCGCCGTGGTGGGATTAAACCGGTTTGGTGCACACCCATGCCGTAGGAGATACCAAAAATGGGTCACCTTCTGAAAAGAAGAGAGGAACGGTGCCTTCAGTATGGAGTGAAGTGGACTTTGAAACCCTCCCAAGCTCTGAGGAAGGGGGCAGTGGGAAAGCGGGAGGGGGTTGATTAAACAATGACTCAAATGACGATATTAATTAGGGGGGGGGCTAGGGGAGACCATACAAGCGTTGAGCTCAAGGCAAGACTCCTACGGATAGTCCACTACAGAGAGGTCCACATGGTGACCCAACACCAGGAGGATGGTTTGACCGCCACCAGGCATCTGGGAGAGCGTGTGAGGGATCAAACCCCCTCCCTCAGGAAACGCTGGGTGGGAAAACGCACGTTTGAGGGAAGGGAATGTGGGAAATGGTGGGAGCGAGATGACTCGGTCCTGAAGCTTGCGTGCAACCCAAGACTTTGGTCTTCTTCCTCCCTAGGAACTATTGGCCTCTTGGATGGACAAGTGGGAAGTTGTCCTTGAACCTTCATCCAGACGGAAAGTATCCACCTAGAAAGTGCAGCAAGTGGTCCCAGGAGCTTTGGTCACGCCCGGTGAGGTGTCACCACTGGAGAAGATGTGGAGAACATCTAAGATGACAAGAACCTTCATGTGATGGCCAATCCTAACCCTTCCATGGGGAAATCCTCCCAGAAATGTTGATGGATAATCAAGGAAATCCAGTTGTGTCCCAGCTGGTGACCTCCACCCTAACGTGGACACCGAGACCCAATGCACCCAGAAGCCACCGGTGGGGCAGCAGGAACTGAGGTGTCCACGCACAATCCACCTTTCCTGGAGGTGGTGGTAGGGTGTATCCAGGAACGGGGACCAGTTTGGCACTGGTGGGACCCCATGACTCCATGTGTCACCCCGTAGATGACAGTGCAGTCCCAGTTTGGCCCAATTTGGCACTGATGGACCTCCACAGTACCATCCCAGTTTGGCCATGGTGGGACCCCATGTCATCATGTGTGGCTCCATAGGTGACAGTGCCATCCCAGTTTGGCCCAGTCCAGGACAGGTAGGACCCCACATCATCCAATGTCACCTCCCGGGGGACACTGCCATCCCAGTATGGCACTGGTGGGACCCCCGCATCCCCATGTGTCACCCCACAGGTGATGGCACCATCCCAGTATGGCCCAGTCCAGCACTGGTGTGACCCCCATGTCACCCTGTGTCACCTCCCAGGGGACACTGCCATCCCAGTATGGCCCAGTCCAGCACTGGTGGGACCCCACTTTCCCCTGTGTCACCTCCCAGGTGGCAATGCCATCCCAGTTTGGCCCAGCCACTTACTGGTTCTTCCCTTCCCGGTGATGCAACACTTTATTTGATTTCTTTTTACAGCTTTGCCCCTTTTTTGCACCATTTCAGCCCATTAAAGCTCATGGGGTGACATCATCGGTGGCACCTTGTCCTGTTGGGGGTGGTACTTGGGGACGCAAGTGTCCCTGCAGTATTAGGGGGGACATCCCCAAGGAAAGGAGGGTTCTGGGGGGACAGTGGGGCCCCCCCATGGGGACAGGGGTGTCCCCAGGAGGGGCAGGGACGGACACTGGGATGAGGTCAGGGGTGCCCTTAACTGGGAGCTGGCCCCAAACCAGTACAGGGCCTGAATTGGGAGCTGGCCCCAAACTGGGAAAGAGCCTTAAAGTGGAACAGAGCCTCAACTGAGGCAGTAGCTGAGCTGGGCCTGGAGCCCTGATCTGGGTCAGAGCCTAAGCTGCACCGGGAGCTGAACTGGGCCTAGAGCCTTGACAGCACCAAGCCTTGACTTGGGCCACAGCTCTGACCTGGGAAAGAGGCTGAACCAGGCCTGGAGCTGGGCCTAGAGCTCTGAAAACAGCCTAAAGCCCTAAACTGGGCTGGGAGCTGAGCTGGGCCAGAGTCTGAGTGGGACCTAGAGTCCTGAGCTGGGCCAGGAGCTGAGCTGGGGCAGGAGTTGAGCTGGGCCTACAGCTCTGCAGCTGGGCCTAGAGACCTGATCTGGGCCATAGAGCCCTAAACTGGGCCAGGAGCTGAGCTGGGCCTACAGATCTGCAGCTGGGCCTACAGATCTGCAGCTGGGCCTAGAACCCTGAGCTGGGCCTAGAGCCCCAAACTGAGACCATGCGCCTAAACCATCCCCCACCCTACCCCCCCCCCTCCTCTCCCCTCCCCTGCCTTACTCGCAGGCCCAGCACCCCCCTCCCCACCGAGCCCCCTGACAGAGCGGCCGATGCTTGGCCAAACCGCTCCGGAGGCGGAAGCGCCGGCCACAGCGCTCGCAGGCCCGCCCGGCCCCGTCGTGGGTTTTCATGTGCTCCGTCAAGTGATGCTTCAGCTTGAAGCGCTTGTGACAGGCGGCGCAGGCGAAGGGCCGCAGGCTGAAGGTCAGCATGATGTGCCGATCCCGCTTGGGTTTGACGGCAAAGCGTTTCCCGCACAAGCAACCGAACCGTTTGCCGTCGGGAGCCGCTCCCAACTTCACCGGAGCATGGAGGGCCTGGCCTCGGCCTAGGATCTCGTTCCCGTGAAGGTCCACCGGTTTCCAAGACGGTTGTGGAAAAACAGCTGCCCCACTTGTCGTCGTCGTCGTCACCACCGTGCCGCCGGTTGTCATTGACGTCCCACTGCCGCCCGCCGGGATGACATAGCTCACCTCCGCTGGCATGAAGCCGCTCGCCAACTCTGCCGCCGGCAGGAGGCCCTCAATGGCGGTGGCGTCGCCCACCTCCTGCTTGATGTAGAAGATCTTGGGGGGCTCATGGGCATCTCCGGGCACCCCGTCTTCCTCCTCCTCCTCTTCCAGCACAATCTGGAGGGCATCGGTGGGGCGGTGGCGGCGGCGGCGGAGACCGCCCTCCTCTTCCTCCTCCTCTTCTTCTTCCTCTTCCTCCTCCACGCAGATCTTGAGGACCTCCTCTCCGGTGTCCTTCAGGAGGGAGCTCAGGGATGACGTCGCTGCTGGCGCCATGTCAGCAGCTACGTGGATTTTGAGGACCTCCTCACCCCCCTCCTTGGCGAAAGACAGCGGCGCCGCCTCACCGCCGTGGGTGGCCCATGAAGAGCCATCTCCACCACGCATGGGCCATGATGATGATGAAGAAGAGCCATCACCACCACGGGTGGACCACGAGGATCCTCCATCGCCACCACGCGTGGTCCATGAGGATGATGAAGACCCATCGCCACCACGGGTGGGCCATGATGACGCTCCGTCACCACCACGGGTGGGACATGACACCCCGTCTCCACCACGGGTGGTCCACAATGACACTCCATCTCCACCACGGTTGATCCAGGATGATGACGAAGACCCATCTCCACCACGGGCGGTCCAGGATGATGAAGCCTCACCACTGCGGCCAGTTGATGACGATGATGATGTCACCTCGCTGCCTCGCCCAGCCCAACGGCACACCCCACCCTCCAACTCCCTCAAGATCTCCGAGCACTGATCCACCACATGCCACATTTGGAGACCGCTGGCCACCAAGAGATGACCGGGCAGGGCATCCAACAGCAACGTCAAGCGGCCCGAGTAGATGAGATGTAGGAGCCCCTCAAAGGCGTCGGGGTCGATGGCGGGGGGCAGCAGCAGGCGCCCCCCATCCTGCAGCAGAAGTTTGTCGTGGAAGAAGGGGGACGCAGCGGCCAAGACACTCTTGTGGGCTGGGAAGATCCGACCGCCCACGTGCACGGCCACGTCGCAGAACTTCCCCTCCAGCCGGAGGCGGTTGAGGGAGTCCAGCAGTGCCGCCGCATGCTGGGGGAAGGAGATTTGCACCCGGCCCCCCTCTGCCGCCATCCTCCCTGCAACGAGCCTGTGGGGACAGGTCTGTCAGGTGGGGCGGGGGGCACCCGGTTGCCCCCTTGGGTGCCCTGTTGCCCCCTCAGACACCCAGCTGCCCAACTGAATGTTCTACTGACCCATGGGGTGCTTTAGGTCCAGTTGGGTGCCCTGTTGCCCATGGGGTGTCCTGTTGACCCCTTGGGTGCCCCGTAGCCCAGTGAACATTCTCCTGACCCATGGTGTGCCTTGTTGCCCCCCTGAGGCACTCTGTTGCCCAACTGAACATTCTACTGGCCCATGGGGTGCTTTAGGTCCAGCTGGGTGCCCTGTTGCCCCTTGGGTACCCTGTTGCCCACGGGGTGTCCTCTTGACCCCATGGGGTGCCTGGTTACCCATGGGGTGCCCTGTTGCCCCCTCAGACACCCAGTTGCCCACATGAACATTCTACTGGCCCATGGGGTGCTTTAGGCCCCCTTGGGTGCCCTGTTGCCGCGTGGGGTGCCCCGGTGCTCCGGGGGGGGGGGGCTCTTATAGCCCCGGGCCCGCCCCGTTGCCCCCCACTGGCCCCGCCACCCCCCTCCCGCCCCCCCCCCCGGGTTCACCCCATCGCCGCCCTCCGCCCTCGCGGGCCCCACGGCCCGGGACCCCCCCGCCCCAGGATCCCCCCGGGATCCGCCGCACCCCCGGTGCCGTCACGTGACCGCGCGCCCCGCGCTCACCCCCGGCCGCCGGCGCCTCCGAGCGGTGACGTGACCCGGGGAAGCCCCGCCCCCCCGCGAGCCTCCGAGCGGTGACGTAACCGGGGAAAGCCCGCCCCGTCGCGGGCCGCTGGAAGCCCCGCCTACTCCCAAGCGCCGTGCAGCCCAAGCTCCCCTCCATGAAGCCCCGCCCCTCCACGCCCAAAGCTCCGCCCCCTCTCGAAGCTCCACCCCTCCCTCCCAATCCCCTGGAAGCCCCGCCCCGATCTCAGCCCGCCCCCTCCCGGCCCTCGTGCTTGTTAAACCCCGCCCACCCCATGAAGCCACGCCTCTCCTCAGCCCCGCCCCCGGCTAAGCCCCGCCCCATCCTTTACCAAACCCCGCCCCGCCCCGGAAAGCCCCTCTCACCCGAAGCCCCGCCCCCAGAATCCCCCCTCCCACCCCCTCTCAACCCCTCCCCCTTCCCAGGTCCGCTCCGCGATTGGCCGCCCCGCCCGCACCCCCCTCTCCCGGGCCCCGCCCCCCTTCCAGGTCCGCACCGTGATTGGCCGCCCCGCCAGCGCCCCCCCTGCCGGGGCCAGCCCCCTTCCAGGCCCCGCCCCCCGGTAGGCGGGGCTACAAGACCGATCCGAGTTTATTAAAGGCTCCGCGGGCAGCGGCGGCCCCGGCGGGGGTTGGAGCCAGCCCAGACCCGCCCTGGGACCGCCCGCGGGCGGGGATTGTCGGGGCTGCGGCGGGCCCGGGCCGGGGCACCGGGGGGCACCGGGGGCCGCTGAACGGGGAGGCCGGTGAAGCGGGGGGGAGAGGGGGGGGCCTGGTGCAGGGGGAGGGGGCGCGCCGGAGGGGGGAGGGGAGTGGTCCCAGTGCATTGGGGGGGGGTCCCGGTGCATTGGGGGTCCCGGTGCACTGAGGGGGGGGGGGTCCCGGAGCGTTTGGGATCCTGGTGAATGGGGGGTGGTGGTCCTGGTGCATTAGGGGGTCCCGGTGCACTGGGGGGGGTCCCGGTGCATTGGGGGGTCCTGGTGAATGGGGGGATCCCGGTGCATTGGGGGGGTCCCAGTGAATGGGGGGATCTCGGTGAATGGGGTTCCCGGTGCATTGGGGGGTCCCAGTGAATGGGGAGGTCCCGATACACAGGCCGGGGAGAGAGGGGGGGAGAACCCCGGTGCATTGGGGGGACCCAGTGCACCGTGGGGGTGTCCTGGTGAATGGGGGGGAGGGTCCCGGGATGATGCACAAGGGTCCCCCCCATCCCCCCTCCGCTGCCCCAGCTCCCCAGTGCTGGGGGTGCAAGGCCGGGGGCAGGGGGGACATGAGGCACGAGGTGGCCCAGTCCCAGGGCACGAGAACGTGGGGGGGGGGGGGGGGGGGTGTGAGTAGAGGATGGTGCACGGGGACCCCCTGGTGCCATCGCACGGGGACACCCCAGGCCTGGTGCACAGGGACACCCCCGCTGCCATTGCACGGGGACACCCCAGGCCTGGTGCATGAGGCTGGTGGTGCACGGTGACACCCACCCCCCCCTCAATGCACGGTGACACCCCCCCGGTTCTGGTGCACGGTGATGCCCCAGTCCTGGTGCACGGTGACACCCCGGTGACACCCCCGGCTGTTGCATGGTGGAGCTGGACGTGCGGGGGGGGGTGTTGGGGGGGTCCTGCAGCTCCTTGTGCACGAGGGGGGTGTGGCAGGTGTACGATGCACAAGAGATGATGCATGAGGTGGAGGGGGTGGAAAAAAAAGGGGGGTAGGGGGTCCCCGTCGTGGTGCACGGAGTGGGGGGGGGGGTGGGGGGTGCTGCTGCACGGGGAGGTGTCACACGGGGAGCTCTGGTGCACGAGGGAGGCGATGCACGAGGGAGGTCTGGTCCCGGTGCACGAGGAGGTTGGTGCACACGGGGGGAGGAGGGGAAGGGGAGGAGGGAAGAAAAAAAAATAACAAAACCGTGATGCACGAGGGTGGTGATGGCACAAGGGAGGTCCGGTCCCGGTGCACGAGGGAGGTGATGCACGAGGGTTGCCCAGTGCGCGGTGACGTGATGCACAAGGGGAAGGTCTGGGCCTGGTCCGCGGAGAGGCCAGTGCACGAGGGGTGGTGATGCACGAGGAGCTGATGCATGAAAGGAGGTCCGGTCCTGGTGCAAGGAGGGTGATGCATGAGGAGGAGGAGGGAGGGGGGGGAGCTGGCCTGGTCCTGGTGCACGGGGAGGTGATGCACAAGGGAGCTCCGGTCCTGGTGCACAGGGAGGCAATGCACAAGGGATGCCCAGTCCTGGAGCACAAGAAGCCATTGCACGAGGCCAGCCCGATCCCGTTGCACGAAGCCACTGTGATCTTGATGCACGAAGGTTGTCGTTGTGTGTCATGTTTCCCCCCCCCCGCCCCTTCCCCAGTCTTGTTGCACGAGGAGTCGATGCACAAGGCTGCCCCAGTCCCAATGCATGAGGAGCCAGTGCACGAGGGCTGGCCTGATCCTGGTGCACAAGGAGCCCATGCACAAGGCCAGGCCAGTCCTGGTGCACGAAGCCATCCCACTCCCGATGCACAAGGTCGCCCCAGTCCCGGTGCACGAGGAGCTGTTGCACGAGGAGCCGTTGCACGAGGCCTCCTCATTCCCCCCCATTGCACGAGGACCCGATGCACGAGGAGCTGATGTACGAGGCCACCCCTGTCCCAGTGCACGAGGTGCCGTTGCACGAGGCCTCCTTGTTCCCATTGCATGAGGAGCTGTTGCACGAGGCCTCCCTGCTCCCCTTGCCTGAGATGCCGGTGCATGAGGAGCTGTTGCACAAGGAGCCATCGACAAGGACCTCCCTGCTCCAGTTGCACGAGGTGCTGGTACCCAAAGTGCCCTTGCACGAGGCTTCCCCACTCCCATCGCACGAGGAGCCCTTGCACGAGACCGCTCTGCTCCCATTGCACGAGGAGCCCTTGCACGAGGAACCCTTGCACGAGGCCACCCTGCTCCTGTTGCACGAGGAGCCCTTGCCCGCGGCGCTGTCGCATGAGGCCTCCCTGCTCCCGTCGCACGAGGAGCAGCCCTTGCACGGGGAGCCCTTGCGTGGGGGGAGGAGCCCTTGCACGGGGAGGAGCCCTTGCACGAGGCCTCCCCACTCCCATCACCCGAGGAGGAGCCCTTGCCATCGGCATCACACGAGGCCTCCCCTCGCACGAGGGCCTCCCCGTGACGTATGAGGCCAAGGGAGGGAGGGGGTGTCCTCCCTCCCCCCCCCCGCCTCCCCTCCGCCTCCTCTTCCCCGGGGGTCGCCGGGGGCCACCGCCAGCCCCGGGGCAGGGGGTTGGGGGGGGTCCCGGTGGCCCCCGGGGCGGGGGCTAGTGCTCAGCAGCGGGGCCGCGCAGCTCGCCGTTGGCCGTGATCGGGGGTGGCGGGGGCGGAGGCGGGGGCCGCGCGGGGACCCCCCCGACCCAGCTCACACCCGGGTCTGCTGCACCCACGGCGGAAAGCTGCCTCTCCTGCAAGGCACCAAGGGGGCTCATTCACCCCCCCGTTCCCCCCCCCAAAAAATCAGTGTGTCCCCCCCAAANNCCCCCCCATCCCCCCCCCACACCCAATGCCACCCGCCCTCCCCTTCACGCCCCGCGGCGCCGGCACTCACCTGCGACGGCTCGGTGGGACCCTCCGGCACTGGCAGCACCCCCTCCCGCACCCCAAAATGTCCCCATCCCCTCCCCATTCCGCCCCCCCCCTCCCCACCCCAGACAGGACATGGCACAGGGACGCGCGTGTCACCCCACCACCACCCCCCACCACCACCACCCCCACCCCCAGCCCGAGTGAGGTGAGATGGGGACGGACACGAGACACGAGGATGGAGACGAGGCGGGTGACGGCGGGCACCAGCGCTGGGGGATAATGGGTGCCCCCCCCCCAAACCCAGCCACCCCCAGAGGGGACGGTGACACTGGTGTCCCCACTGTTGTCACCCTCCCCTCCCCCTGGGGGACATAAGCAGGACAGGGACAGCCCAAAGTGGTGGCCCCAAGGGGACATGGGGACACCCCAGGTCCATGTCCCTAAGGGGGACATGGGGACACGGGAGGGACATGGGGACATTGGATCCATGTCCCCAAGGGTTCCCAGTGTCCCTGAGGGGGACATGGGGCCACAGGAGGGACATAGGGACACCCAAGTTCCATGTCTCTAAGGGTTCCCAGTGTCCCTGGGGGACACAGAAGGGACATGGAGGCACTGGAGGGACATGAGGACATTGGATCCATGTCCCCAAGGATTCCCAGTGTTCCTGAGAGGGACATGGGGACACAACAGGGACATAGGGACACCCTGGATCCATGTCCCCAAGGGTTCCCAGTGTCCCAGGGGGACACAGAAAGGACATGGGGACATCCCAGATCCATGACCCCAAGACTCTTAGGTGTCCCAAGGGACACAGGGACACCCTGGAGCCATGTTCCCAAGGGGACATGGGAACACAGGACGGCATGGGGACACAGAAGGTACATGGGGACACCTTGGGTCCATGTCCCCAAGCATTCCCAGTGTCCCTAGGGG
>BOSO01016691.1:10291-45841 GCA_018403395.1 Gorsachius goisagi
CCCTAGGGGACATGGGGACACAAGAGGGACATGGGGACAGTCCAGATCCATGTCCCCTGAGATGGACAAGAGACAAAGGACACCAGGAGGGGACAGGGATGTCCCCATGGCATGTCCTGGTCATGACACAGGAGAAACAGGGACACCCCAGATCTGTGTCATAGGGCTGCTGGGGGGATGAGGGACAGGGGAGGAGACACAGGGACATCCCAAATCCGCATCCCCTGGGACGGATCAGGATGGGGGATGCCAGGGAGGGGACAAGGTCCTGCCAGGACACAGGAGGAACATGGGGACACCTTGGATCCATGTCCCCAAGGGTTCCCAGTGTCCTTAGGGGACATGAGAGGGACACAAGGACATGGCAGAATCCATGTCTCCAAGGGTTTTCCACTGTCCTGGGGACATGGGGCCACCTCAGATCCATGTCCCCAAGGGTTCCCAGTGTCCCTAGGGGACATGGGGACATAAGAGGAACAAGGGGACACCTGGTTCCATGTCTCCAGGGGTTCCCCAGTGTCCACGGGACATAGGGACACAGGAGGACATGGGGACATCCCCAAATCCATGTCCCCAGAGGTTCTGCATTGTCCAGAGGACATGGGGACACCCCAGCATCATGTCCCTAAGGGTCCCCAGTGTCCTTCGGGTGACATGGGGACACAGGGTGGACCTTGTGACACCTGGACCCATGTCCCCAAAAGTTCCCAATGTCCTTGGGGCACACAGGGACCTGAGAGGGACATGGGGACATGGCAGAATCCATGTCCCCACCAGTTCCCCAGTGTCCTGGGGACACCACAGCTCCATATCCCTGAGGGCTCCTAGTGTCCCTCAGGGGACATGGGGACACAAGGACATAAGTGACTCTAGGTCTGTGTCCCCGGGGTTCCCACTGTCCCTGGGGGACATGGGGACACCCAAGGTCCATGTCCCCAAGGGACACAAGAGGGTCCTGGGGACATCCTGGATCCATGTCCCCAAGGGTTCCCAGTGTCCCTAAGGGGAACATGGGGACACAGGAGGGACATGGGGACACAACAGGGTCCTTGGGGACACCCTGGATCCATGTCCCCAAGGGTTCCCAGTGTCCCTAAGGGGGACATGGGGACACAGGAGGGACATGGGGACACCTGGATTCATGTCCCCAAGGGTTTCCAGTGTCCCAGGGGGACATGGGAACACCCCAGCACCGTGTCCCCAAGGGTTCCCCAGTGTCCCCTGGGTGCTACGCTACCTAGGGGGAGGGGGGACGGGGGTGGGGATGGGAGGACCCACCTGGCGTGTCACCGGAGGCCGAGGGTCCCGTGACAATGGCAGGGCTGGCCCGCGCTACCTGACGGACAGCTAGGACGAAGAGAGACATGGGGGTCAGGGCCACCGCGGGGCAACACACTCGTCCCCGCGGGAGGGGGCGGAGGGGGGACACGGGGACTTGGGGACACGCTATGTCCCGGTGGTGGCCTTTGGGGGGGCAGGGGGTGGCCCTGTGGTGGCTGGGGGTGACCCCAACCCAAGGAGGGGGTCCATCACCGTCTCCATCACTTGGGGGGGGGGGGAAGGTGGCCTTGGGGACACGCTGGTGGCCCTGTCCTTAAGTTGGGCCGCAGGGGGGTGGGGGTGGGGTGGCTTTGTCACCCCCCCCATGTCCCTCTAGTGTCCTCCCTGGAGGTGGCCCTGTCCCCCCTGGGGGTGACCATGTCCCTCCAGGGGTGGCCCTGTCCCCACTGGGGGTCACTTTGTCCCCCCAGGGGTGGCCCTGTCCCACTGGGGTGGCTCTGAGTCCCCTCCAGGGGTAGCCCTGTCCCCCCTGGGGGTCACTTAGTCCCCCCTGGGGTGGCCCTGACCTGCCCCTGCAGGGATGACCATGTCCCCCTTGGGGTGGCTCTGTGCCCCCCCACCAGGGGTGACCGTGTACTCCCAGGGAGTGGCCCTGCCCCCTAGAGGGGGGCCCATGTCCCCCCCCAGAGGTGGCCTTGTCCCCCTTGGGGGTGGCCCTGTCGTTCCCCCCCCCCCCCAGGTGTGACCACATTCCCCTAGGGGTGACCATGTCCCCCTTGGCGTTGGCTCTATTCCCCCGCCTTCCCCCTGTGGGTCACCAAGACCCCCCGGGGGTGGCCCTGTCCCCCTCCCTGCCAGGGGTGGTGTGTCCCCCTGGGGTCCCTATGTCCCCCCCCCAGGGGTGACCATATCTCCCTCCCCACCTCGGGGCCACCACGCCCCTCCCCCCCAGGCATCCCCATGTCCCCTCTAGGGATGGCCCTGTCCCCCTACAGCCCTCATAGGTCACCATAGCTCCCCCCCCCCAGGGGTGCCAATACCCCCCCCAGGGTGCCCAGGCCCCCCAGTACCCCCCCCAGGGGTGCCTATAGACCCCCAAATACCCCTCCATGGGTGCCCATACCCCCCCCACAGGGCTGCAATAGCCCCCATGGGCACCCATAGCCCCACCCATGGGTGCCCAGAGCCCCCTCCCCACCCGATTGGTGCTCAGAGCCCCCAGGGGGTGCCCATGCCCCCCCAGAGGTGCCCACAGCCTCACCCATGGGTGCCCACACACACCCAAGGAGTGCCCATACCCCCCAAAGGGTACCCATAGCCCCCACATAGGTGCTCGTACCCCCCCAATGGGAGCCCATACCCCCCCTTGGGGTGCCTATACCCCACGCACGGGTGCCCACAACCCACCCATGGGTCCCCATACACCCCAATGGGTGCCCATACCCCCCTTGGCATGCCCATACCTCCCAATGGGTGCCCATACACCCCCTTGGGGTGCCCATACCCCCCCCAGTGGGTGCCCATACGCCCCCTTGGGGTGCCTATACCCCACACATGGGTACCCACAGCCCCTCAGTGGGTGTCCCTACCCCCCAAATGTGTTTCCATACCCCCTCAAATGGGTGCCCATACCCCCCCGATTGATGCCCATACCCCCCCCTTGAGGTGCCTATACCCTGCCCATGGGTGTCCCCAGCCCCACCCATGGGTGCCCCCCCCGGGCCCCGCCCCCAGCGCGGCGTGGGATGGCCGATGTCACACGGAGCAGAGCAATGACATTGTAATTTCCACCTGAGCGTCGAGCAGCCGCCGCCGGCCCTCGGGGGGGTCGTGGGCGCCCAAGTGATCCCTGCGCAGCTCCTGCTCCACCAGCATCAGCCTGCGGGGCCAGGCTTCACCGGGGTCACGCTGCCACCCCCAGGGGGGCACCCCGGGGACACGGGGACACCCCCCGGGGTCCTGCTGCCACCCCCGGGGACGCCCTTTGGGGACACACACACACACACACAGACCCCCCACCACCACCACCACCTCCCTGGACCAGGCTTGACCGGGGGAATGGGGACACCCCTGGGGACACCATGGGGACACCCTGGGTCATGGGGACACCCCAAGGGCAACTCAGGGACATCCTGGGTCATGGGGACACCATGCGGACATCCAGGGACACCCCAGGTCATGGGGACACCCCTGGGGACACACAGGGACACCCTGGGTCATGGGGACACCCCTGGGGACACCCCAAGGACAACCCAGGGACACCCCGGGTCATGGGGACACCCCTGGGGACACCCCATGGACAACCCAGGGACACCCCAGGTCATGGGGACACCCTGGGGACAACCCAGGGACACCCTGGGTCATGGGGACACCTCTGGGGACACCCCAAGGACAACCCAGGGACACCCTGGGTCATGGGCACACCCCTGGGGACACCCAGGGAGAACCTGGGTCATGGGGGCACCCCAAGGACAACCCAGGGACACCCCGGGTCATGGCGACACCGCTGAGGATGCCCCCCAGGGACACAGTGCCACCCCTAGGGACACCCAGGGACACCTGGGGTCATGGGGACACCCCCAGCAACACCCTGGGGACACAGGGACAGCCCAAGGACACCCTAGGGACACCCCAGGTCATGGGGACATCCCTGGGGATATGCCTGGGGACACAGTGCCACCCCTAGGGACACCCTGGGGACATCATGGCAACACCCAGGGACACTCCAGTGACCCCCCAGGAACAAGGGGACACCCCCAGGGACACTCCAGGGTCATACTGCCACCCCCAGGGACCCCCATCCCCAGGGAGAGGCTGTCACCCCCCAGGGACACCCTGGGGACACACACAGGGACCCGGCTGCACCGGGGTCACGCTGCCACCCTCCCCGGGGACACCAGGGGACACCCCCATGTCCTGCTACACCCAGGTATCCCCCATGTCCTCCACGTCCCCATGTCCCTCTGCAACCCCATGTCCTCCATGTCCACCTATGTCCCCATGTCCCTCTGCGTCCCCATCTCCCCCATGTCCTCCCATGTCCCCATGACTTCTATGACCTCCATGTCTAACTACATCCCCATGACCTCCTGCGTCCCCATGTCCTCCATGTCCATCTATGTCCGCATGTCCCCATATCCTTCTGTGTCCCCATCTCCTTCTATGACCCCACGTCCTCCATGTTCTTCTGCATCCCCATGACCCTCTGCATCCCCATCTCCTCTATGTCCATCTATGTCCCCATGACCTCCTATGTCCCCGTGTCCCTACATCCTCCATATTCTTCTGTGTCCCCATGTCCCTCTGCATCCCCATGTCCCTCTATGTCCCCCTGCATCTCCATAACCTCCTATGTCTCCATGTCCCTCTGAATCCCCATGTCCTCCATGTCCATTGATGTCCCCATGTCCCCATCTCCTTCTATGTCTCCATCTCCTCCTGTGTCCCCATGTCCTCCATGTCCCACTATGGCCCTCATCTCCTGTGTCCCCGTGTCCCTCTGCGTCCCCATGTCCACCTATGCCTCCATGTCCATCGATATCCCCATGTCTCCATCTCCTTCTACGTCTCCATCTCCTCCTGTGTCCCCATGTCCTCCATGTTCCATCTATGTCCCCACCTCCTTCTGTGTCCCCATGTCCTCCATGTCCCACTATGGCCTTCATCTCCTGTGTCCCCGTGTCCCTCTGTGTCCCCGTGTCCCTCTGTGCCCCCATGTCCCTCTATGTCCCCACGTCATCCATGTCCACCTATATCCCCATGTCCTCCATGCCCATCTACATCCTCATCTCCTGTGTCCTCATGTCCCTCTGCGTCCCCATGCCCTCTATGTCCCCACATCATCCATGTCCACCTATGTCCCCATGTCCTCCATGTTCTTCTGTGTCCCCATGTCCTTCTGTGTCCCCACATCCTCCATGTCGATCTACGTTCCCATCTCCCCCATATCTTCCCATGTCCCCACATCCTCCGTGTCCATCTATGTCACCATCTCCTTCTGTGTGCCCATGTTCCTCTGCGTCCTCATGCCCTCCATGTCCTCCTATGTCTCCATGTCCCTCTGTGTCCCCATGTCCTCCATGTCCATCTATGTCCCCACATCCCTCTGTATCCCCATCTCCCCCATGTCCTCCCATATCCCCATGTCCTCCATATCCATCTATGTCCCCACCTCCTTCTGTGTCCCCATGTCCTACATGTCCCACTATGGCCCTCATCTCCTGTGTCCCCGTGTCCCTCTGCGTGTCACCGCCCCCCCCCCCATCCCCCTCTCCCTCCCCACCCCCCCCGGCGTCCCCGGTGTCCCCTCGCTGTCCCCGGGGCCGGGTCCCTCCCTCACCTGCCGATGATGCTTTTGATCTGGGAGTCCTTCTCTGCCTGCTGCTGCCGCAGGCGCTTCTCGCTCTGCTCCAGGCGGTGCTGGTACTGCAGCAGGATGCGGCTCGTCTGCTCCTCCTGCGACACCAGGCGCCGCTCGTACTCCTCCAGCTTGCGGTTGGACATGTGCAGCCGCTCCTTCAGCGAGTGGATCTCCTCCTCGTACTCCTTCACCTGCCACAGCCCACACTGCAGGGTGCCGGCACCATCTCCCCAGCCCCACCACGACCAGACACCCGGGTTCCCCCAATGGTGACACCCAAATGCCTCGGTCCCCACTGTGGTGATGCCCAAACACCTGGGAACCCCCTGTGGTGACACCCAGACACATGGGAACCCACCGTGGTGACGCCCAAACACCTGGGAACCCACCATGGTGATGCCCAAAAACCTGGGAACCCCCTGTGGTGACACCCAAACACTTGGGTTCCCACTGCGGTGATGACCAAACACTTGGGGCCATCAGGGTCATCTCCTGGGACCTGGACACCTGGGTCCCTGGGACCTGGGTCCATCAGAGTCATCTCCTGGGCTCTGGATGCCTGGGTCCATCAGGGTCATCTCCTGGGACCTGGACGCCTGAGACCCTGGGACCTGGGTCCATCAGGGTCATCTCCTGGGACCTGGACACCTGAGACCCTGGGACCTGGGTCCATCAGGGTCATCTCCTGGGACCTGGACGCCTGGGTCCATCAGGGTCATCTCCTGGGACCTGGACACCTGAGACCCTGGGACCTGGGTCCATCAGGGTCATCTCTTGGGCTCTGGATATCTGGGTCCCTGGGATCTGGGTCCATCAGGGTCATCTGCTGGGACCTGGACACCTGAAACCCTGGGACCTGGGTTGATCCTGTCATCTCCTGGGCTCTGGATGCCTGGGTCCATCAGGGTCATCTCCTGTGACCTGAACACCCGAGTCCCTGGGACTTGGGTCCATCAGGGTCATCTCCTGGGCTCTGGATGCCTGGGTCCGTCGGTGGTCCCTACCCGGTCCAGCCGGCTCTCGTCCATGGACTTGGAGTACTCCTTGAGCTTGTACTCCTCGCGCTCGATGTGGGAGCTCTCGATGTCGGCCGAGAGGTGCGGCATGTTGGACACCCAGGCCACCGTGCGCTCCGCTGCCGGCATCACCGGGTTCAGCGTCGACGGCGTCTGCGAGGCCTGGGGGCGGGTGACAGGGACACTGGAATGGGCTTGGTCCCTCTTGTCCCCACACGCTGTCCCTACAGCAGCTCTCGTTGTGTCCCCACGTCCCCCATGTCCCCCTGCTTCCTTACCACGTCCACCCATCTCCACCACGTCCCCACCACGTCCTCCATGTCAATCCATGTCCTTCCCTGTCCACCACCTGCCACAGCACCCATGTCCCTCTGTGTCCCCATCCCCACCATGGCCCCATGGCCCCACCACTTCCCCCAGCCCCACCATGTCCCCATGTCCCCCATCCCCTCCACACCCACCATGTCCCCCGTGTCCCCCATGCCCACTATGGCCCCATGTCCCCTCCCCCCACCATGTCCCCCATCCTCACTATGTCCCCATGTTCTCCACCCCCACCATGTCCCCCATGTCCCCCATCCCCACCATGTCCCCCATGTCCCCATGTCTCCCATCCCCACCACATCCCCTGTGTTCCCCCCCCACCTGCTTGGTGACCGGCGGCTTCATCCCAGCCACCGACGCCTCCTTGGCCAGGGAGGGCTGCCGGGAGCGGGGGGGTCCGTACGCCGGTTCGGGGGATGCCAGCAGGTTCCCACTGGCCGGCCGCGGTTTGGGGGGCACCCCCAAAGCCGCCGGCCCCGGCCCCCCACCTTTCCCCGCCCGTGCCCCCCGTGGGGTGGGGGGCGGGGGGGCCCCAATGGTGATTTGGGGGGGGGCCAGGGTGTCCTGCAGGGAGAGCTGCCGCCGGCCAAAGTCCCCCCCAGGGCGGGCGAACTCATCGCTGTAGCTGTGGCTGTGGGTGATGTGTTTGGGGGGGGGCGCCGCCAGCTCCTCGCTCTTGCTGTACCCGTGCAGGGGGGGGGCGAAGGGCCCCTCCCCCCCCGGCTCGGGTCCCCGCAAGGGTCCGTCGGCCGCCAAATGGAAAAGGGGGTTCTGGAAGGAGAGGGGGACCCGCAACTGCGGCCCCCCCGGCTCAGGTACCCCCAAGCGAGGGGGGGCCAGGCTGGAGGCGCTGCCCTGGGAGAGGCGGCCAGGACGCAGCCCCCCCCCAGCCCCCCCTGGGGCCGGGCCGCCGGCGGCGAGCAGCTCGGCAGGCAAACTAGGGACGCTGTCAACACGGCCATCTTGAAGGTCCAGCATGGAGACGCTCTTGCCCACCCCCAGCGCCCCCCGCCCCCCCTCGGGCTCCGTCAGGTCGGAGCTGCTGGTGCAGTAGGCGGGGGAGGAGCGGGCCAGGGGGGGGCGGCTCAGCACCAGCACCTCCTGCGGCCCCTTCTCCTGTGGCGGGGAGGGCAGGCGGGGCACCTCCATGGAGCTACGGGGTGGGGTGGGGGGGTGGAGGTCAGGGGGGTGCCAGAGAGAGGCCCCCACGCTGGCCTCAGCCCCACCTTCATCTCAGTCCCAGCCCCATCCCGTCCCAATCTCCGTCCCCATTCCCAGTTCCATCCCCATCGTCATCCCCATCACATCCCCATCTCATCCCAATCCCATCCCCATCCTCACCCTTCTCCGTCCCATCTCCATCCTCATCCTATCTCCATCCCATCCCAATCTCCAGCCCCATCCCAGCCCCATCTCATCCCAATCTCCGTCCCCATTCCCAGTTCCATCCCCATCATAATCCACACCCCATCCCAATCCCATCCCCATCCTCACCCCTTCTCCATCCCGTCCCCAATTTATCTCCATCTCCATCCCAGTCCCATCCCCATTCCCATCTCCATCCTCATCCTAGCTCCAGCCCAATCCCAATCCCATCCCAGTCCCATCCTCATCCCATCTCCTTCCCATCTCCATCCTTATCCTATCTCCATCCCAATCCCATCCCCATTCCCATTCCAATCTCCATCCCAACCCAATCTCCATCCCCATCCCAGTCCCATCCTCATCCCTATCCCCAGCCCCATCCCATCTCCATCCCATCCCATCCCAACCTACATCCCCATCCCAGTCCCATCCTCATCCCTATCCCCATCTCTATCCCATCTCCATCCCATCCCATCCCACCCCAATCTCCATCCCCATCCCATCTCAATCCCATCCCATCCCATCCCATCCCCATGCCCATCCCCCTGCCCATCCCCATCCCAGTCCCATCCCCATCCCATCTGCATCCCATCCCCACATCCATCCCATCATTGTCCCCATTCCTGGCCCCATCCCGTCACCCACCTGTTGAGGCCCCGCACCATGTAGGACTGGAGGTCCACGGAGCTGTGGGGGTAGAGAGCGGGTGACCACAGGGATCCGAGGTTGGGGGAGACCAAGGGCCACTGGGGTGACATGGGGTGAGGGACACCAAGGTGACATGGGCAGTCAGGGGGGGAGACACAGGGATGTAGGAATGGTGTGAGGATGAGGAGGGACCACGGGGATGGAGGGACCATGGGGACGTGGGAGTGACATGAGGGTGTGGGTGTACCATGGGGATGGAGGGACCAAAGGGATGTGGGGGTGCCATGGGGATGTAGGGGTACCACAAGGGTGTGGGGGTACCACGGGGATGGAGGGACCATGGGAATCTGGAGGTACAATGAGGGTGTGGGGGTATCACAGGGATGGAGGGACCATGGGGACGTGGGGGTGACGTGAGGGTGTGGGGGTACCATAGGGACATAGGGGTACCACAGGGACATAGGGGTACCACGAGGATCTGGGGATACCATGGGGATGGAGGGACCATGGGGATCTGGAGGTACCACGGGGATGGAGGGACCATGGGGATGGAGGGATCACAGGGACGTGGGGGTGCCATGAGGGTGTGGGGGTACCATAGGGACATAGGGGTACCACGAGGATCTGGGGATACCATGGGGATGGAGGGACCATGGGGATCTGGAGGTACCATGGGGATGGAGGCACCATGGGGATGGAGGGACCATGGGGATGGAGGGACCACAGGGACGTGGGGGTGCCATGAGGGTGTGGGGGTACCATAGGGACATAGGGGTACCACAAGGGTGTGGTACCATGGGGATGGAGGGACCATGGGGATCTGGGGGTACCACGGGGGTGTGGGGGTACCACAGGGATGGAGGGACCATGAGGATGGAGAGACCATGGGGATCTGGGGTACCATGGGGATGGAGGGACCATGGGGATCTGGGGTACCACGGGGATGGAGGGACCACAGGGACGTGGGGGGTACCCTGGGAATCTGGAGGTACCACAGGGAACCATGAGGGTGTGGGGGTACCACGGGGATGGAGGGACCATGGGGATGGAGGGATCATGTGGACATGGGGGTACCATGAGGGTGGAGATACCATGGGGACGTGGTGGGTACCACGAGGACATGGGGCGACACCGGGGGGGGGTTCTCAGGGGTCCCCACCTGTTGAGGTCGCGGACGAGGTAGGGCTGGAGGTCGGCCGAGGGCCCCCGCAGCACCAGCCCCTTGGGGGGCAGCCGCTCCCCCTGGCTCGGCTGCCGCTGCAGGTGGGGGTTGCGCAGGGCCACGCTGATGTCCGTCAGCAGCCGGGGCAGTGGGCCCAGCTTCAGCAGGGCCTCCTGGGGGGGACAGGTCATCCACGCATCCCCAGACACCCCCCAGCACCCCAGTGACCTCCTCTGGGGGGGGCATGGGTGGATGGGACCCCAATGACCTCCCCTCGGGGGGCATGGGGGGCCAGAGCCCCAATGACCTCCCGTGGTGGCACATGGGTGGATGGGACCCCAATGACCTCTCATGGTGGGACACGGGGGGCTGGGACCCCAATGACCTCCCATGGTGGCACATGGGGGGGCCAGGACACCCAATGACCTCCCGGGGTGGCACATGGGTGGATGGGACCCCCAATGACCTCCCCATGGGTGTTGAGGAGTGGATGGGACCCCAATGACCTCCCATGGTGGCACATGGGGGGGCCAGGACACCAAATGACCTCCCGTGGTGGTACATGGGTGGATGGGACCCCAATGGCCTCCCCATGGTGGCACATGGGTGGATGGGACCCCAATGACCTCCCCATGGGGCTTGAGGGGTAGGTGGGACCCCTAATGATCTCCCATGATGGCACATGGGGGGCTGGGACCCCAATGACCTTCCCATGAGGCTTGAGGGGTGGATGGGACCCCAATGACCTCCTGTGGTGGCACATGGGTGGATGGGAACCCAACAACCTCCCCTCATGGGGCAGGGGTGCATGGGACCCCAAAATACCCCTTCAGGGGCACCCAAATGTCCAAGATGCCAAAACCTCCCCCAGGGAGAACTTCAGGCATCCGGGCCTTTGATCACCACCCAGGAGAAGACCCACATGTCCAGGTGACCCCTCCCCACCCCAGGGGTCCCAGGTGCCCGGGGTACCTTGCTGAGCTGGGACATGACCTCCCAGAGGAGGGCGTGCAGGGTGGAGAGCTCGCGGCCGAGGTCGATGTAGCCCTCAAAGCTGGTGCTGTTGGTGAGGGTGTCCAGGTTGGAGATCTCGTAGAGGAACTGCTGCATGCTGGTCCACTCCAGCTCCAGGAACTCGTTCATGAAGGCCATGTACTCCTCCTTGCTGCCAAACCTGCGGGCGGGTGCTCAGCAGGGTCCCCACTGTCCCCCCCCCAGCTTTGTCTGCCACCCTTTGAACCTTCTGCTCCTCAAGCTTCCAGGTGTCCCTTCGTAAAGTCACATCTGACCTTCACCCAGATCTTCCATCCATTTGTTCTCCATCCATCCATGCTTCCGCCCAACTCATCCATCCACCCACTCATCCGTCCATCTTCTGCCCATCCACCCACTCATCCGTCCATCTTCTGCCCATCTTCTGCCCACCCACCCACTCATCTGTCCATCTTCTGCCCATCTTCTGTGCACCCACCCACTCATCTGTCCATTTTCTGCCCATCTTCTGCCCACTCACCCACTCGTCCATCCATCTTCTGCCCATCCATCCATCATCCACCTCTCTACCAGCTCATGCATCCATTTTCTATCTTCTGTCCATCCATTGACTCTTCCTTCCATCCATCCATCCATCCATCCATCCATCCATCCATCCATCCATCCATTCATCCATCCATCTTCTGTCCCTCATCCATCAGCTCCTCTTGTCCACTTCACACCTATCTTCTGTCAGCTCACCCGTACATCTTAGCTCCATCTCTCCATCCTCCTTCCAACTCATCCGTGTCAACCCATCCATCCATCTTCCACCCGTCAGCCGTCAACTCATCCACCTTCTGCCCATCAACTCATCTGCCCTTTCTCTGTCCATCCTTCCACCTTCTGCCCATCCATCAACTCAGCCATCCAACCAACCATGAATCCACCCAAGGTCCATCCACCCATGGACCTACAGCTCCACCTTCCCCCACCATCCCTCCATTCTCCTTCCTGCTGGGTGCTCACTTGGTGAAGTTGGCCAGGTTCTGGATGACCTTGGCAATGAGGGTGAGGGTGCGGGCAGTCTGCTCGTCGGGGTACTCTTGCATGAGGCCGAAGAGGCTGGGGGACATCACGGCGGGGCAGAGGAACCGCAGGAAGAGCGAGGCGCTGATCAACCGGTCGGCGATGTCCTCGCGGCCCCGCTCGGCACATCGCAGCCGCCATGAGGCAAAGACCTCCTTCAGCTCCCGTGGGAACACGCTGCGGCAGCAGGCGAGGGAACTGACATGGTCAGGGACCAGCAGTGGGGACGCCAGGGGATGTCCCCAGCCCCGAGGACTCACCAGTGCGAGTTGACCACCTTGCAGAGGGCAAGCTCGCAGCACATGCGGAGGTTGGCCTGGTGGTCAGCCAAGGTGGAGGCCGAGCACTTCATGGGGTCGACCTCGCAGTTCTCCTCTGACTCGTACAGCGCCCGGATGAACTCGCCTGCGCGGGGACAGGGACGTCAGAGGGGACCGGGGACCACCCCACTGTCCCACAGCCAAACCACCTCAATGGGGACATAGCCATGAGAAGGGACCACCCAACTATCTCATGGCCTTGCCAAGGGGACCACCCAACTGTCCTATGCTCATGAGAAGGAACCACCCAACCATCTCAAGGCCATGAGAAGGGGACCACCCAACCGTCCCATGGCCATGCCAAAGGGGACGCAGCCATGAGAGGGGACCACCCAACCATCCCATGGCCATGAGAAGGGACCACACAACCATCTCAGGGCCATGCAAAGGGACCACCCAACCATATCATGGCCATGCCAAAGGGGACACAGCCTTGAGAGGGGACCACCCAACCATCTCATGACCATGAGAAGGAACCACCCAACCATCTCAAGGACATGAGAAGGAACCACCCAACCATGTCAAGGCCAGGAGGAGGAACCACCCAACCATCTCAAGGCCATGCAAAGGGACCACCCAACCACCTCATGACCATGACAAAGGGGACACAGCCATGAGAGGGGACCACCCAAGCATCTCAAGGCCATGTGAAGGGACCATCCAACCATCCCATGGTCATGACAAGGGACCACCCAACCATCCCATGGCCATGCCCATGGGGATGTCCTCATGTGTGGGGACCACCCCCGTCCCATGGCCATGCTGGGGTGGGCCTGGCCGTGACGGGGACCCCTGGCCATGACAGGGACCACCCCCAGAGCTGGTGGAGCTCACCGATGGCGTCCTTGAGGTATTTCTGGCCGATGAGTTTCAGGTACTCCTCTATGGCTTTCGTGGCGAGGGTGTTTTCCCGGAAGATCAGGTGCTCCCGGTCCATGAAGCGATCCACCTCCGTCATGGCCATGTCCGACAGGAAGTCCTGCCCATGGCCATCAGGGTGGCCCAATGCCTGCCTGCGCCCCAGCAGCCCAGCCAGGCTGGCCCAGCCCACCCTCCGTGCTTCCTGGTGTCCTGCCTCCACCTTCTGTCCTCCACCCATCCCTCCATCCATCTGTCCTCCACCCATTCCTCCCTCTATCCATTCTCCATCTGTCCTCCAGCCATCCCTCCATCCGTCTGTCCACCAGCCATCCCTTCATCCATCCCTCCATCCATCTGTCCTTCATCCAGACATCCTCCATCTGTCCTTCACCTATCCCCCCTCCATCCTCAGTCCATCCATCCTCCATGCCTGTCCTCCATCTGTCCTCTCTCCCTTCTCCATCCACCCACCCATCCTTCATCCATCCCCCAGCTCTCTGCCCATCCTCTTCCCTCCCTCCCCCACCCATGCTTCTCTCCTCTCTCCACCCCCCCCCCCATGGCCTCCAGCCATCCTGGACCCTCATCCAACCTTCCACCCATCCCTGTCTGTCCATCCTGCTCCACCCACCCTCCTTCCCTTCATCCACCCACCCGTCCTCCATCCCTCTGTCCTCCATCCACCCTCCCTCTGGCTTCTGCCCGTCTCCCAGCTGTCTGTCCATCCTGCTCCATCCATCCTTCCTCCCTCCTCCCATCCTTCCTTCCTCCTCCCATCCTTCCTTCCAGCCAGCCTGCATCTGTCTGTCCATCATCCATCCATCATCCGTCCATCTGTCCATCCTCTATCCATCTTTCCATCCATCCATCAGCCAGCCTCTATCCTTCCATCCATCCTGCATCTGTTCATCCTCCTTCCATCCATCCATCATCCATCCATCCACCCATCCATCCATCATCCATCCATCTGTCCATCCATCCTGCATCTGTCCATCCTCCATCCTCCTTCCACCATTCCATCCATCATCCATCCTGCATCTGTCCATCTTCCATCCATTCATCCATCCATCCATCCATCTGTCCATCCATCCATTCATCTGTCCATCCATCCTGCATCTGTCCATCATCCATCCTTCTTCCACCATTCTATCCATCCTCCTTCCATCCATCCTCTATTCCATCCACCAGCCAGCCAGTCTCCATCCATCCTTCCATTCTGCATGTGTCCATCATCCATCAACCATCTGTCCTCTTTCCATCATCCATCATCCTTCCATCCATCCTCCTTCCATCCATCCACCATCCATCCATCCTCCGTCCATACATCCAGTCTCAATCTGTCCATTCATCATCCTTCCATCCATCCTCCATCCTTCCATCCATCCTCCATCCATTCATCCAGCCTTAATCCATCCACCCATCCTGCATCCATCCATCATCCATCCATTATCCATCCATCATCAATCATCCATCCATCATCAATCATCCATCCATCATCCATCCATCCATCCATCATCCATCATCCATCATCCATCATCCATTCATCATCCATCCATCCATCATCCACCATCCATCCTCCTTCCATCCCTCCCCCTCCCTCCCTCCCTCCCCAATCCTCCCCCCTCCCCGCCACCCCTTCCCACCCCCCAGCCCCCCACCTTAGCCTTGCCGGTGCTCTGCAGGATGTGCACCAAAGCACAGGCCACCTCCTCCTTGCTCTTGACGCTGAGCACGGGTTCCAAGACGGCGCAGAGCATCCGGTAATTGTTGGTGACGTACTCGGCGAACTCCTTGTAGAGCTCCATGGGGAGGATGCTCATGGTCTGGAAGCGGCTCTTGACGCGTAGAGCGGGACAACCTGCCTTGCTCTTGCTGCCACTGGGCTGGCTGAGGGGGTACCACTGCTCGGCGAAGTGCCGGCCGGTGACGCTGGCGATGGGGATGCTCACCATCCCCACGTAGTTGCTCTTGTCCTTCTTGCGTTTCTTGTCGGTGTCCTTGTAGAGGTGGAGGCGGATGGTGCGGACGGACGGCAGGTTGTTGAACTCGAAGTGTTCGCCCCAGAAGACGTTGTCGGTGCGCGCCTTGCTGGTGGTGCGGGCATAGAGCATGTCGTCCAGGCACAGCTCGCAGTAGTAGCGCTTCTTGGGGGGGAGGTCTCGCGCCTCGATCACCCACAGCTTCAGAACGTTGTCCACCCGCCGGCTGTTGTCCTGTGGAGGGGTGGGAGGGAGGGAGGTCAGCAGGGGGCTGTGGGGACAGTTGGGGGGGGGCTGTTGGGGGGCAGGAGAGCTGGGAGGTGGGACGGGGGGGGGCCAGGGCGGTGGGACAGACAGGGACAGGGAGATCTGGGGGGTAGGGGCAGATGGGACAGTGACCCTGGGTAGGGGTGGCCCCAGTAGACAACCCCATCTGAGCGGCCACCAGGACCAGCAACCCCAGGGAAGTGTGACCCCAAGGGCCAGGGTGGCCACCAGTTGACCATCCCCACCAGTTGACCACCTGTACCCGTTGACCAGCCCCATTCCTACCAGTTGACCAGCCCCACCAGTTGACCATCCCCATCATCACCAGTTGCCCAGCCCCATCCCTACCAGTTGACCAGCCCCAGCTCCACCAGTTGACCAGCCCCATCCCTACCAGTTGACCAGCCCCATAGCCACCAGTTCACCGTCCCCACCACTTGACCATCCCCACCAGCTGACTATCCCCATCATCACCAGTTGGCCAGCCCCATCCCTACCAGTTGACCAGCCCCAGCCCCAGCCCCACCAGCTGCCCAACCCCAGCCCTACCAGTTGACCATCACCACCAGTTGCCCAGCTCCAGCCCCACCAGTTGCCCACCTCTGCCCACACGACGCCGACCTCCTCACCTTGTTGGGCTTCACCGCCCTCTGCAGGTTCTCGATCCACTTGTCCCTCTCAGCGGCCGAGCGACAGGCGAAGCATTTGGTCCCCGAGGCCGTGGTCACCTGCAGGTGACGACCACCAGGTGGTGGATCAGACGCCAGGGTGGTGAGCGGGGGAGGTGACCAGAAGGTTCCGGAGCCTACCTCGAAGCAGAATTCCTGGCCCAGGATGCTGCTGTGGACGGCCTTGATGATGGAGTCCTCATCCAGGTTGAGCTCCAGCGCCTCGGCCGCGCTGCTGGGGCTCAGCAGGGACTCATGGGAGTGCGACTCCTTGAAGCTCTGCATCAGCCGGGCCCTGTGGGGATGCGGGGGGACGCTCGGGGGGAGGGGACAGGGGGTTGGGGAGGGGTTGGGGGGGTGGGGAGGTGCCCAGGGTTCTGGGGAGTTGGGGTGGTGGTGGCATGCGAGCGGGGGGTGATGGTGGCGGTGGGGGGGGGGGGGGGTACCTGGGGCATCCGCGCGGGACCTGGGGACGCGTCCACGGCGTCGGGACGGACAGAGAGAGACAGAGTCAGGGCCGGGGGGGTGGGGGGGAGAGGACGAGGGGGACACGGACATGGAGGGGGCACCCCGACAACCCCCGCTGTCACATCCCTGAGGGACCCAGGCATCTGGGGAGCCCCCCCGCCCTAAAACCAGAGAGGACTCAGGCGTCCAGGGTCCCCAGGCATCCAATCACCCCAAAACAGGGGGGATCAAGGCATCTCTCCCCCCCCCCCTCAAGACCAGAGAGGACCCAGGGGTCAGATCCCCCCCAAAACAGGAGGACCCCAGGCATCTGCCCCCTCCAAAACCAAGGGGTCCCAGGCATCCAGCCCCCCCCCCCCAAATACAAGGACTCAGGCATCCAGCCCCCTCAAAAATACGAGGACTCAGGCATCTAGCCCCCCAACAAACAGGGGGCCAGCCATCCAGTCGTCCCCCCCAAAACAGGAGGACCCAGGCATCCACACACACACCCACCCCCCAGAATCAGGGGGAGCCAGGGGTCAAATCCCTCCCAAAACAGGGGGACCCAGGCATCCAGGACCCCCAAATCAGGGATCCCAGGAATCCAGCCCCCCCCCCCCAAAAAAAACAGGGAGCCCAGCCATCCAGCCCCCAACCAAAACAGGAAGATCCAAGCATCCAGCCCCCCTCCCCAAAATGAGGGGACTCAGGGGTTAGATCTTCCCCCCAAATCAGGCGGGCCCAGGTATACACCCTCCCCCAAAATGGGAGGACCCAGGGGTCAGATCCCCCCCAAAACAGGCGGGCCCAGGCTTCCCACACACCCCCGCCCCAACAGGTGGGACCCAGGCACACAGCCCCCCCTGAAGACAGGGGCCCCGGGCATTCAGGACCCCCAAAACAGGGGGGACCCAGGCATCAGCTCCCCCCAAAACCAGGACCCAAGCATCTGCCCCCCCTCAAAACAGGGGGACCCAAGCATCCAGGTCCCCCAGTTTAGGGGTCCCCAGGTTTCAAGCCCCCACCTTAAAAGGGGACCCAAGCACCCAGCCCCCCCCCCAAACCAGGGGGATGGAGGTATCCAGACCCCCCCCCAAAAAAAAAAACCAAGGGGCCCAGGCATCCAGGCACCTCAAAACAGGGGGACCCAGGCTTCAAGCCGCCCCAAACCAGGAGGACCCAGGCACCCAGCCCCCCCCCAAACCAGGGGGTCCCAGCCATCCAGGCCCCCCCAAAACCAGGAAAACCCAAGCATCCAGGCCCCTCAAATTAGGGGTCCCCAGGTTTCAAGCCCCCTCCCCCAAACCAGGGGGTCCTAGCCACCCAGGCCCTCCCAAACCAGGGTTCCAGGGTGCCTGCCACCTCCCCCCCCCCCCGCCCCTGGCCGCTGGCGCGGGTGAAGCCGCCCCCGGGCACTATATTTAGTCCTGGGGCTGCGTAAGCAGCAGCCCCGCCATGTGTCCCCCCCCCGTCCCCCCCCCTTGTCCCCGTCCCCGTGGCTGGCGCTCCCCAGCTGCTGTCACTGGCACCGTGTCACTGGCACCCAGCGTGATGGGGGCGAGGGGGCTAAAAATACCCCACCGAGGGGGCACCCCCCCTTCCCCTGGGGACAAGGGACACCCCCCAGGGACACAGGGACACCCCTTGGGGACATCCCCCAGAGGACATCCCAAGGGACACGCCCCCCCTCCAGGGACACAAGGGACACCCCCTGGGGACAGCCCAAGGGACATTACCCCCACCCCCGAAGGGACCCGTTGGGGACCAGCCCCAAGGGTAGGGGACAGGGATGCTCCCTGGGGACAGGGGACATCCCCTTGGGGACCACCCAGGGGTAAGGGGACACCTGGAGCAGTGAGGAACCATGCCCCCCCCCCCCAAAGAAACAGGGACAAGGACACCTTTGGGGACAAGGGGACAGAAGAGCTCTGAGCCCGAGGACCATCTCCCTGGGGACAAGGGACAGCCCAAGGGACAGGGGACCCCCCCTTGGGGACAGTGTCGTGTCCCCCGGGACAGGGGACCTCCTTGGGGACATCCCATCCCCTGGGGCCCATCTCCCTGGGACAAGGGACAGCCCAAGGGGACACTGAGGACATGG
Organism: Gorsachius goisagi; assembly: GCA_018403395.1. Lineage (NCBI taxonomy): Eukaryota > Metazoa > Chordata > Aves > Pelecaniformes > Ardeidae > Gorsachius > Gorsachius goisagi. Next base: position 29,155 of record BOSO01016691.1, read on the forward strand.
GACACCACCCCCCCCGCCCAATCCCAGGGGACAGGAGACCGTACCCCATCCACGGTGACGGTGACGCCGGGCTGGGTGCCAGGCCGGATCCTGCGCCCGGCTCCCACCCACTGGCTCCGGCTACGAACGGTGCTGGCACCACCTGCCACCTGCCCGGCCACCCGGTCCCCAACGTGTCCCCAAGGGGGGGGGACACACACCTGCCCCATGTGGGGACACTGGGGACCTGCCCTGGATGAGGACACTGGGGACATTGGGGACCTGCCCCATGGGGGACACTGGGGACCTGCTCCATACAGGGACACTGGGGACACTGGGGACCTGCCCTGGATGAGGACACTGGGGACATTGGGGACCTGCCCCATGGGGGGACACTGGGGACCTGCCCTGGATGGGGACACTGGGGACCTGCCCCAAGGGGGGACGGGGGGACATTGGGGACACTGGGGACATGCCCCATACAGGGATGCTGGGGACATTGGGGACCTTCCCCACATGGGGACAAGGACATGGGGGACCTGTCCCATAGGGGGACACTGGGGACCTGCCCACTATGGGGACACTGGGGACACTGGGGACCTGTTTCACATGGGGACATCAGGGACATTGGGAATATGCCCCATACAGGGACACTGGGGACCTGCCCCACACGGAGCCTGGGGACATTCAGGGAGTGGGGACGTCCCTGTGCCCAGCCTGGGGACATGGGGGAGTGGGACTGTCCCCAGCCCCAGGTGGGGACACCAGGACTGTCCCCAGGCCTGACGCAGTGTCACCTGGGCATCAGGACCGTCCCCACGTCCACCCTGGTGTCACTGGCCAGGACTGTCCCCACCTCCACTCTGGTGTCACCTGGACAGCAGGACTGTCCCCATCCCCATCTTGGTGACACCCAGAGGCCAGGACTGTCCCCACGTCACCCCCCAACTCCCCACCACCCAGATCATCATGGGTGCCCCCATGCCACCCCTGGGGCTGACCCCAGGGTGTTCTGAGGTGTCCCTGAGGTGTCCCCATGGTGACCCCAGGGTGTCCTGGCATGTCCCCAGGGTGTCCTCGGGGTGTCCTGAGGTGTCCCCAGGGTGTCCCCGGGGTGTCCCCAGGGTGTCCCGGCATGTCCCAGGGTGTCCCAGGGTGTCCCCAGGGTGTCCCAAGGTGTCCCTGTGCTGTCCCAAGGGTGTCCCGGAGTGTCCCAGGGTGTCTCCGGGGTGCCTCTGCAGTGTTCTGGGGTCTCCCAGGGTGACCCCGTGGTGTCCCCACAGTATCCTGGGGTGTCCCCGGGGTGTCCCTGTGGTGTCCCTGTGGTGTCCCGCAGTGTCCTGAGGTGTCCCCAGCGTGTCCCAGGCTGCCCTGCAGTGTCCCCACAGTGTTCCCACCGTGTCCTGGGGGTGCCCCCAGGGTGTCCCTGCAGTGTCCCTGTGGTGTCCCTAAGGTGTCCCGCAGTGTCCTGGGGGTGTCCCCAGGGTGTCCCTGGGTGTCCCCAAGGTGTCCTGCAGTGTCCTGGGGTGTCCCCAGGGTGTCCCTGCAGTGTCCCTGTGGTGTCCCCAGGTGTCCCTAAGGAGTCCCACAGTGTCCTGGGGTGTCCCCGCAGTGCCCCGCGCTGTCCCCACCTGTCGTGGTCGGCGCTGCGGAAGCGGGGCAGGATCTGCCGGAAGCTGCTGGTGCGGTCAAGCTTGGGCTGGCTCTTGGTGCGCTTGATGGAGCTCTTCAGGCGGCGGCTCAGGAAGCCTTGCTGGGGTACAGGCGGCTGAGGGGGGGCCGGGGGGCACGGGGGACGGCAGAGGCAAAGGGGATGGACGGGGCAACGGCCGTGATGGGGGGGGCGTAGGCCCAGGGTTCCCATGGTGATGGCCATCATAGGACGGGGTTACCATGGTGATCATAGGATGGGGTTACCATGGCAATGGGGTGCATAGGACCAGGGTTACCATGGTGATGGCCATCATAGCACCAGGGTTACCACAGTGATCATAGGACAGGGTTACTGTGCCGATGGGGTGCATAGGGCTGGGGTTACCATGGTGATCATAGGATGGGGTTACCATGGCGATGGGGGTGCATAGGACCAGGGTTACCATGGTGATGGCCATCATAGCACCAGGGTTACCACGGTGATCATAGGACGGGGTTACTGTGGCGATGGGGTGCATAGGACCAGGGTTACCATGGTGATGGCCATCATAGCACCAGGGTTACCACAGTGATCATAGGACGGGGTTACTGTGCCGATGGGGTGCATAGGACTGGGGTTACCATGGTGATCATAGGATGGGGTTACCATGGCGATGGGGAGTGTGGGACCAGGGTTACCATGGTGATGGGGTGCATAGGATCATGGTTACCATGGTGATCATAGGACCAGGGTTACCATGGCGATGGGGTGCATAGGACTGGGGTTACCATGGCAATCGTAGGACCATGGCTACCATGGTGATGGGGAGCATAGGACCAGGGTTACCACAGCAACAGGGACGTGGAGCAGCAGAGGTAACCACGGGGATGAGGGAGCTGGGTAACCATGGTAACAGGTGTGCGGGGGGGGGGGGGGGGCGGGGAGGGAAAGTGGTGACANNCCCCCCCCCCCCCCCCCCCCCGGGAATGTGGTGACATGGGAGTGGGGTAACCATGGCAACAGGCATGGGGGTAACCATGGCGACATGGGTGACGGTAACCACGGCGACAGGCACATGCGGCGTTAGGGTAACCATGGCAACATGGGACCGGGGTAACCACGTGTGCGGGATGAAGGTAACTATGGCAACACATGTGTGTGCAAGCAGGGCAACCATGAGGACACGCATGTGCGGAACGGCAGTAACCACGGAGACATGGGAGCAGGGTAACCATGGCAACAGGCATGTGCAGGATGAGGGTAACCATGATGACAGGCGTGTACGGGCCGGGGGTAACCATAGCAACAGATGTGTGTGGGATGAGAGCAACCATGGTGACAGGCGCGTGCAGGATGAGGGTATCCATGATGATGGGGGTAACTGCGGCAACAGGCGTGTGCAGGCGGGGGGTAACCATGACAACAAGCATGTGCAGAATGAGGGTAACCATAGCAACAGACATGTGCGGGCTGAAGGTAACCACGGTGACAGGCATGTGTGGGATGAGGGTAACCATGATGATCAGGGTAACTGTGGCAACAGGCGTGTGCGGGTTGAGGGTATCCATGATGATGGGGGTAATCATGGCAACAGGTGTGTGCGGGCTGGGGGTAACTGTGGCAACAGGCGTGTGCAGGACAAGGGTAACCATAGCAACAGACGTGTGCGGGATGAAGGTAACCACGGTGACAGGCATGTGTGGGATGACGGTAACCATGATGATGGGGGTAACCGTGGCAACAGGCGTGTGCAGGACGAGGGTAACCATGACAACAGGCGTGTGCGGGATGAGGGTATCCATGACAACGGGGCTAACCTTGGCAACAGGCGTGTGCGGGCTGGGGGTAACCATGACAACAAGCATGTGCAGAATGAGGGTATCCATGATGACGGGGGTAACCGCGGCGACAGGCGTGTGCAGGACGAGGGTAACCATGACAACAAGTGTGTGCAGAATGAGGGTATCCATGATGACGGGGGTAACCATGGCGACAGGCGTGTGCGAGATGACGGCAACCGTGGCGACGGGCGTGCGCTCACCGAGGGCCGGAAGGGGGGCGCGGGCGGGGCGTCCATGTTGATGCTGTACTGCTTCCCCCCGGGGACGCTCTTCCTGCGGGAGCGGCCGCCGTGGTAATCTGGGGGGGACGAGGGGGGGGACAGGAGCCTGAGGGGACACTGGGGACAAGGGGGGGCGCACAACAGGGGGACAGCCCCCCACATACACCCGTCGGGGGAGGGGGGGATTTGGGGGGTACCCAGGGGTCTGGGGATGATTTGGGGGGACCCAGGCATCCTGGGGGGGACACGCAGGTGCCCAGGGGAATTGGGGGGGGATGCAGGGGTTTGGGGAGGATTGGGGGGAGACCCAGGCATCCTGGGGGGGGAGAACACCCAGGTGCCCAAGGGGAATTTGGGCGGGACCCAGGGGTCTGGGGAGGATTTGGGGGGGACCCAAGTGCCCGGGAGGGGATTTGGGGAGGATTTGGGGGGGACCCAGTGGTCCCGAGAGGATTTGAGGGGGACCTGGGCATTTGGGGGGGACCCAGGCATCCGGGGGGGACAGACCCAGGTGTCCAGGGAGGATTTGGGGAGAACCAAGAATTTTGGGGGGATTTGGGGGGGAACCCAGGAGTCTGGGGAGGATTTTGGGGGACCCTGGCATTTGGGGGAGACCCAGGCATCCAGGGAGAATTTGGGGGGGCCCAGGCATCCTAGGCAGGGTATGGAGGGGCCATGGGGACACCCCAATGTTGGGGAGGGCCCTGAAGGCCTCCTCCCCTCCCCAACCCCCCACCTCCCAGCAGTCCCCGAGGTCCCCTTGCCCCCTCCCCCATCCCTCTGCCCCTCCTCCTGCCCCTCCCCCCATCCCCGACGTCACCCCCCCATCACCTCCCCCCCAAAACCAAGGGATGTCCCTGTGCCCCTGGGGTCCCCCAAATCCTGACACCCCCCCAACCCCCCTTAACCCTGACCCCCCCAATCCCCTTAACTCTGCCCCCCCCAGAGCCCCCCAAACTCTGCCCCCCCCAATCCCCTTAGCTCTCCCCCCCCCCCCAGACCCCCCCAAATTTCCTCCCCCCCACCCCTGCCAAATCCCCTTAACTCTGCCCCCAGCCTTGGGGTCCCCTTAGCTCTGCCCTACCCCCCCCCCCCGATCCCCCCAAACTCTGTCCCCAGTCTCAGGGTCCTCCCAATTCTGCTTCCCCCCCAAATCCCCTTAACTTTGTGCCCCCCAGACCCCCCCCAACTTGGTCCCCAATCTTGGGGTCCCCCAAACTCTGCCCCCCCCCCAGACCCCCCCCAACCTCTGCCCGCCCCCAATCCCCTTAACTCTGACCCCCCCAATTCTGCCCCCAATCCCGGGGTGCCCCCAGTCCTGCCCTCCCCCCCGCCGCCCCCCTGGTTCCTACCGGCCACGGTCCTGCTGCCGCCCTCCAGGCTGAGGCGGGTGCCAGGGGGGGGGCCCAGGGTGCCCCTCAGCGCCCAGGGGGGGCCCGGCTGGGGGGGGCCCCACATGGCGACTCCCCAGCCCTCAGAGCCACCCCGGGGGGCCCCCGCGAACCCCGCGGGCGCCCGGGGGGCGTCGGGCCCCCAGCCGCATCCCCGCACGCCTCGCACACACGTGTGCCACGCACAGACCGGGACGGGGGCACGGGTAGCGGCGGCGGGGGGGGGGATGGGGGGGGACACACACGGGGACACACTCAGGCACTCGTGTGCACGGGGCTGGGGGGGGGGGGCACGCTCAGCCCCGGCTTTGCACGCTCACCCCTGGAGCCTTGCACGCTCACCCCTGGGGCCTTGCACGCTCGCTCCTGGCTGTGCACACTCAACCCTGGGCCTTGCACACTCACACTCACCCCTGCAGCCGTGCACACTTGCCCTTGGAACTGTGCATGCTCACCCCAGACTGTGCACATTCACACTCACCCCCGGAGCCGTGCACACTCACCCCAGGCTGTGCACACTCACACTCACTCCCGGAGCCGTGCACACTCACCCCGGGCCACGCACACTCACACTCACCCCCGGAGCCGTGCACACTCACCCCGGGCCACGCACACTCACCCCGGGCCGTGCACGCTTGCTCCAGGCCTTGCACACTCACGCTCGCACCGGGAGCTGTGAACGCTCACCCCAGGCCGTGCACACTCATCCCAGGCCGTGCACGCTCACTCTGCCCCCCAAGCCATAGCCTCCCCCCCAAGCCGTGCACACTCACCCTCACAGCCACGCACACTCACCCCAGGCCCCACACGCTCACCGTTCCCCTCGAGCCGTGCACGCTCACCCCTGGCCGTGCATGCCCACACTCACCCCCAGAGCTTTGCACGCTCGCCCGCAGCCCCGGCCGTGCACGCTCCCGCTCACCCCTGGAGCTCCGCACGCTCGCCCTCCCCCCTCCAGCCTTGCACGCTCACCGGCGAAGCCATGCACGCCCAGCCGGGCACGCTCGCTCCCCCGAGCCCCGCGCGCTCCTGCTCACTCCCAGCCGGGCACACTCACGCCCGGAGCCGGGCACGCTCACCGTCACCCCCCCCTCCCCGAGCCTTGCACGCTCACCCCCAGCCCGGCACCCTCACCCCCAGGCTGGGCACGCTCGCTGGCTCCCCCAAAACCTTGCACGTTCACCCCCAGCCCTGCACGCTCCCTGCCCCCCCGAGCCTTGCACACTCCCCCCCCCAGCCCTGTACCTTGCCCTCCCCCGAGCCTTGCACGCTCGCCCCCGCCGTTGCACGCTCGCCCCCCCCCCGCCCGCCGTTGCACACTCACCCCCCCTCCCCGTCCCCCCGCCGTTGCACGCTCGCCCCGGGGGTTGCACACTCGCCCCCCCCCCGCCGTTGCACACTCACCCCCCGCCGCTCCCGCCGCCGCCGCCGCCCCGCGCGCGCGCACGCTCCGCCCCCGCCGCGCGCCCCCCGCTGGCCCCGCCCCCTCCCCCCCCCACCCCGCGCTCACCTCGGGCGCGCGCGGCCCCGCCCCGGCTCGGGGAGGTTGGGGGGGGGGAGGGGGGGGGGCGGGGTCCGGGGGACGGGGCGGGGCGGCGTTGCCGGGGAGACGTGGCTCCGCCCCGCCGCTGCGCGCGTGGTCTCGTGTGCGCGTGTGGCCCCGTCCCCCCCCCCCCCCGTGGGACCCTGTGGGAACGGGGCGGGGGGGAGGGGGGGGACACGGAGGAGGGGGGGGAGGGGGCGCACTGGGGACGGGGACACCAGTGGCCGTGGCAGTGGTGATGGTGGTGACAGTGACAGTGGTGGCACTGGTGGCACTGGGGGGGGTGACGGTGACACTGGTGGCACTGGTGATGGTGGTGACAGTGACATTGGTGGGACTGGGAGGGGTAGTGACAGTGGTGGCAGTGGTGGCACTGGGGGGGTGACGGTGACACTGGTGGCAGTGGGGACAGTGACAGTGGTGGAAATGGTTGCACTGGTGGCCATGGCAGTGACACTGGTGGCACTGGGGGTGCTGATGGTGACAGCAGTGGCAGTGGGGACAATGAGGACAGTGACACTGGTGGCTGTGGCAGTGGCAATGGTGGCAGTGACAGTGACACCAGTGATGGCAGCAATGGTGACAGTGGTGGCTGCGGTGGCACTGGTGGCCGTGGCAGTGGTGGCCATGGTGACAGTGACAGTGGTAGCACTGGGGGTGACAGTGACAGTGGTGGCACACGGTGATGGCAGTGATGGTGACAGTGGTGGCACTGCTTGCCCTGGGTACAGTGGCGATGCTGGCAACACTTGGTGACACTGGTGGTGGTGGCAATGGGGACAGCGACTGTGGCAGTGGTGGCCATGGTGACAGCAGTTACAGTGGTGATGGTGACAGTGGTGGCCATGGTGACAGTGGGGACAGCGGTGACAGTGATGGTGGCCAGGGATTGGAGGGTGGCAGGGGAGGGTGACAATGGTGACGCTGGTGGGGATGGTGGCAGTGGTGGGGGTGGCAGCAGATGCTGGTGGCAGTGGCACATGGCTGGTCCCCTGTCACTGTGCTGGTGGCAGGGCCGGTGACAGTGGCAGTGGTGGTGACGGTGACAGTGACGGTGTGTGGCCATGCTGGCGCTGGTGATGCTGGTGGCAGTGGGGAGGGTGACAGTGACAGCGGTGACAGCGGTGGTGGGGGTGGCACGTGGCTGTCCCTCCACACTGTGATGGTGACAGCGGTGGCCATGGTGACAGTGGTGGCAGTGCTGGTGACACTGGCAGTGGTGGCAGTGACAGTGGTGAAAGCGGTGGCAGTGCTGGTGGTGCTGGTGACACTGGCAGTGGTGGCCATGGTGGTGACAGTGGTGACAGTGGCAGTGGCCATGGTGGCAGGGGTGACAGAGGTGGTGACAGTGGTGGTGGTGACAGTGCTTGGTGACAGCGGTGGCCACAGTGGCTGCAGTGACAGTGCTGGTGACAGTGGCAGTGGTGGTGTCATTGGCAGTGACAGTGGTGACAGTGGTGACAGTGACAGTGGTGGCCGGGGTGGTGCCAGTGGCAGTGGTGACAGCAGTGGTGACAGCAGTGGCCGTGGTGGTGACAGTGGTGGCCAGGGTGGCCGTGGTGGTGGCAGTGGGGATGGGGGTGACAGCGGTGACAGTGGCTGGGGTGGCTGTGGCGGTGCCAGTGGGGGCAGGGGTGACAGCGGTGGCAGTGGTGGCCATGGCGGTGGCGGGGGTGGCGCGCGTGTCCCCGTCGTCGTGTGTCCCCCCCCCCCCCCCCGCGCTGTCGCCGTTGCCATGGCGACGCTGCCGGAGCCCAGCGACAAATTTGGGCTTTTTTTAAAATGCCGGGAGGAAGCAGGGGGAGGGGGGGGGGGGGTGGGGCGGGAGGGGCACCGCCGTGTCCCCCCGTGTCCCCAACCCCCACCCCACCCCACCCCCCAAAAAAAACCCCGGGGGGGAGGAGGGGTGCAGTGGAGGGGGGGGGACGACGACGGACAGCGCCCTGACACTTTGGGGGGGGGGAGGGGGGGGAACCCCAATGCCTGGGTCCCTCGTGGGGGGAGGGACGGGGGGGGGATGGGGGGGTGGGGGAGGGGCGAAGGCCCCGGGCGCCTGGGTCCCGTTTGGGGGGGGTTGGGGGGGGGAGGGGTATGCCCATCACCCCCCCGCGCCGCGGGGGTTTCCCTTAGCAACGGTTGCCAGGCAACCGCGCGTGCCTCCAGCGAGCATTATGGGATGGCCAGAGCAAGGGGAGGGGGGGAGGAAAAAAAGGTGGTGGTGGTGGTGAGAATGCAAACTCCTCCCCCCCCACCAAGGGCACCCATGGGTGCTCCCCCCTCCACCCCCCCCCCGGTGCCGGTACCGTGCTCGGGGGGGAGGGGCCGCCCCTCCACCGGGACGCTGACGGTTCGGCGCAGCAGCTTGCTCCGGCACGGCTCCCCCCGGCGGTCCCGGATGAGCAAGGGGTGGATCTGGCGGGGGGGAGGGGGGGTAAGAAGCGAAGTGGGGTGCGAAGTGGGGGGGACCCCCCCCGAGAACCCCTCCCCCCCGCTCACCTCCTCCTCATCCAGCATCAGCAGTTGGTTCCCCGAAATGATGCAGAACCGGGGGTTCCACGGCGGGCGCTCGTAGGGGGAGGGGGCATAGGGCCCGCGGGCCAGGGGGGCTCCTCGCACATCTGGGGGGGAGGGGGGGGTCACCGGTTGTTCACTCCCCCCACACCCACCCACCCCATCCCCCCCCCACCCATGGGTGCGGGGCTCCCGCATCCCGGCGTTTCTCCGGCAACTGCGGCCCACGGAGGGGGGGGAGGGGAGGGAGGTTGGGGAGGGGGGGTGCCCCTCCCCCACACCTAGGTGTGTCCTCCCCCGGACCCCTTGGGTGCCACCTCCAGACACTTTGGGAGCCCCCCCCAAACCCTATGGGTGCCCGCCTGAACCCTTGGGTGGGCCCCCAACACTGAGGATGGGGGATGGGCAAGGCCGGGACCCTCGGGGGGTCCCATGGGGGGGTGTGGGGGGATGGGCAAGGACCAAGGGCCCGGGTCCGCCCCCCGGGGCCTCCCACGCTGGGTGGGGGTGGGCAAGGCCTCGGGTGCTCGGGGCTCCGGTCCCCCCTTCCCCCCCACCCCCCCCCCCAGCCCCTCCCCCGCCACCCCCCTCCGGCCCCGTTTCCGAACTGGGTCAGGCCCGGGCCCCGGGGACCCCCGCCCCTCCCCGGCCCCGGAGCCCCCCAGGCCAGGCCCGGCCGGGAACCCGGTACCGGCCTCAACCGGGGGCCCCCGGGCCCCGCAACAACTGGTACCGGCATCCCCCCAACCCCCCCGGTACCGGTAGCCCCCGGTACCGGCAGCGCTGGGTACCAGCATCCCCCGGTACCAACACCCCCCGCCCCCGGGACCGGCATCTCCCCGGTACCGGCATCACTGGGTACCAGCGTCCTCCCCCGGTACCGACAGTCCCCGGGACCGGTAGCCCCCGGGAGAAGCATCCTCCCCCGGTACCGGCAACAACCGGTACCGGCCTCAACCGGTACCAGCATCCTCCCACGGTACCAGCAGCCCCCGGGACCGGCCTCCTCCCACGGTACCGACAACCCCCCGGTCCCGGTAGCCCCCAGGACCAGCATCCTCCCCCGGTCCCGGTAGCCCCCGGTCCCGGCCTCCTCCCCCGGTACCGGCATCACTGGGTACCGGCATCCTCCCACGGCACCAGCAGCCCCCTGTACCGGTAGCCCCCGGCACCAGCATCCACCCCCGGTCCCGGCATCCCGGGGGCCCGACCCCCCCGGTCCCAGTCCCAGTCCCGGTCCCGGCCCCTCCCGGTGCCCCCCCCCCCCCGGCCCCACCCCGGGGCCGCTTCCCACCCCCCCGCTCGCTCCCGGTTACCGGTTGCGGGGCCGGGGCCGGCACCGACGCCTCCCCGCCCCCGTGCCCCCCCCACCCCCGGTGCCCCCCCCCGGTGCCGGTACCTCGGAAGGGGACATAGGACATGGTTCCTCCGCCGCTCGCTGCCCCCGGGCGCCGGCACCGGCGGCGCGGGGGACCCAGGCGGCCGGGGGGGGGGGGAGGGGGAGGGGGCGGGACCGGGGGGGGAGGGGGGAGGGGGTGGATCCGGGGGGGAGGGGGGCGGACCTTGGGGGGGGGACGGACGCAGGCGTCAGGGGAGGGACGGGGGGGAGGCGGGGAGGGGCCTGGAGAGGGGAGGGGCCTGGAGGGGGGGGGGGGATCGGTGGCCGCTGGGAAAGGCAGCGCCTTTAAGGGACCCCACGGCACCGGCGACGCCGGGGACACCAGTGGCACCGGGGACACCATGGATACCAGTGATACCAATGGCACCGGGGACACCAGTGACACCGGGGACACCAGTGGCACCAGTGACACCAGTGGCCCCGGAGACACCAGGGACACCAGGGACACCGGGGACACCAGTGACACCAGAGACACCAGTGGCACCGGGGACACCGGGGACACCGGGGACACCAGGGGCACCAGGGACACCAGGGACACCAGTGGCACCAGGGACACTGGGGACACCATGGATACCAGTGATACCAATGGCACCAGTGGCACCGGGGACACCAGGGACACCAGGGGACACCAGGGACACCAGTGGCCCTGGGGACACCGGGGACACCAGTGGCACCAGTAACACCAGGGACACCAGTGACAGCAGTAGCACCGGGGACACCAGGGCCTCCCAGTGCTCCCACTGTCCCCAGCCCAGTGCTCCCAGTGCCCCAAGTGCTCCCAGTGCCCCAACTGTCCCCACCCCCGTGCTCCCAGCACCCCCCCAGTGTCCCCGCATCCCATCCCAAGTGCCTCCCAGTTCCTCCCAGCGCACCAAGGGCTCCTGCTCTCGGCCCTCCCAGTAGCTCCCAGTTCACGCTGGGGGGAGCGGGCGCGGGATGTGGGGAGTGGTGGAGAAGGGGGGAGTGGGCTTGGCACGGGAGTGAGTGTGCAAGGGGGTGAGTGTGCATGGGGTGAGTGTGCACAGGGGGAGCGTGCCCAGCATCAAAGTGAGTGTGCAAGGGGGTGAGTGTGCACGGGGGGGAGTGTGCACAGGGTGAGGGTGAGTGGGCAAGCACAGGGGGAGTGGGGGGGCGTGCAAGGGGGTGAGGGTCAGTGTGAGTGTGCAAGGGGATGAGTGTGCACAGGGTGAGTGTGACACCAGTGGCACGTGTGAGTGTGCATGGGGTGAGGGTGAGTGTGCACAGGGGGAGTCTGAGTGTGTGCGGGGTGAGTGTGCACAGCGTCAAAGTGAGTGTGCAAGGCAGTGAGTGCACAGGGTGAGTGGGAGTGAGCGTGCACGGGGCGAGTGTGAGCGTGCACGAGGGGCACGCGAGTGTGCGCGAGGTGAGTGTGCACAGTGTCAAAGTGAGTGTGCAACGGAGTGAGCGTGCACGAGGGACGTGTGAGTGTGCACGGGGCAAGCGTGCGCCGCACAAATCCGCGTGCGCGCGGGGCGGGCAGGCGCAGCACGAAGTGACTGTGCGAGGGCGGCGCGCGGGGGTGGGCGGGGCTCAGTGTGCGCTGCACAAACGCGAGGGGGCGCCCGGCGGGTGGGGGCGAGTGCGCGCGTGACCCGGCTGTGGGTCCCTCCCCCTCACCCCCACCTCCACTCCCCCTCCCCCCACCCCCGCCCCCCCCCCTCACGCACGCCCCTCTGCCCCCACTCTCCCCCCCCGCTTCCCCTCCCCCCCCCCCGCCCCCCGATTGCTTCCGGTCGCGCGCTGACGCGGCGGGGAGGGGGCGGGGCCGCGGTGACGCGCGGCGGGAGGGGGCGGGGCCGGCTGGGTCACGTGGGGGCGGTGTCCGAGCGGCAGGAGCGGCGCGGGTACGGGCGGGGGCGGGGGGCGCGATAGGGGGGCGACATGGGGGGCGGGGGACCAATCTGTGGGGCTGGGAGTGCCATATGGGGCTGGGGGGGGCGATATGGGGCTTGGGGGGGCGATATGTGGGGCTGGGGGGTACCATATGGGGCTGGGGGGTGTATGTGGGGCTGGGGGGGCACTATATGGGGTGGGTGAGGGCAATATATGGGGCTGGGGGCGATATGTGGGGCTGGGGGGCAAATATGTGGGGCAGGGGGGCAGTATATGGGGGGGGGCCAATGTGTGGGGCTGGGGGCGATATGGGGCTTGGGGGGACGGGGCGTGGGGCACCATATGGGGCTGGGGGGGCGGTATGGGGGGGGAGCGTTCCTGCTGCCCTGGGGCACTTTGGGGGCTGGGGGCAATAAGGGAGGGGGGGAATCTAGGGGGCGGGGGGGGGGGCAGCTTTGGGGGCCGTGGGGCAGCTGTGGGGCCCTGGCTCTCCCGGCAGGAGGGGACGGCACCGGCTCCCACGCCCCATGAAGGCAGCCTGGGGGGTGAGCACCCGCCCTGTCGCGACGGAGAGGGGGGCATATCACAACGGGAGGGGGAGGGGAATGTCCCGGCAGTGGAGGGCGTCGCAATGTGGTGGTGTGGGGCTGGGCATTGCAACATGGTGGGTGTCACAACGCAGCACTGTGGCTGGGTGTCGCGACAGGGCAGGCTGTCATGACATGGTGGGTGTCACAGTGCTGTGGGCAGGTCTTGTGACATGGTGGCTGTTGCAGTGCCATAGCCAGGTGTTGTGGCATGGTGTGGATATTGTGATGTGGCGCGGCTATCGGTGACATGGCTGCTATCGTGGCGTGGTGGCAATCATGATGTGGCATGGCTATCATGATATGGTGGCTGTCGTCATGTGGGATGGCTGTCATGATGTGGCTATCATGGCGTGGCCACTGTAATGTGGCAGCTATCGTGACACAGTGGCTGTTGTGGCGTGGCTATCATGACGCAGCGTGGCTGTCATGACATGGTGACTATCGTGACTGTCATGATGTGCCAGGCCGGGCAGGTTGGTGCCATGGGTTGGTGTCGTGACCGCACTGGGGCCTTGTGAGGCGCTCGGCATTGGTGACATCACAGCACCACGGCCAGTGGTCGCTGTGCACTGGACACTGCAACCCACTGCAACGCAGCGGGGGGGGGGGGGATCGTGATATGGGGATCGTGACATGGCGGGGGGTATCGCGACATGGCGGGGGTATTGTGGCAAGGGTATCATGACGTGGTGGGGGCTATTGTGATGTGGCAGGGATTATCATGACGGGGTGTCGCGATGTGGTGGGGATGTCGCGATGTGGCGGGGACATCGCGATGTGGTGGGGGTATTGTGACGTGGCAGGGGTATCGTGGCGGGGGCATCCTGACATGGCGGGGCTATCGTGGCAGGGTTATCGCGACATGGCAGGGGGCTATCGCGATATGGTGGGGGTATCGTGACACAACACAGGTGCTGCTGTCCCTGCAGGCGCTGACGCTGACGCTGGTGACAGTGACAACGGCACCGCTGCTGCGGGTGCTGGGGGGGCGGCTGCTGTCCATGGCCTCGGGCCCCCGTGACCCCGCTGACCCCAACGTCCCCCATGACCCCGGTGACCCCGGTGCCCCCTACATCCCCGGCACCCTGTCCGCCGCCTTCGTCACCTGCCCCAATGAGACGGTGGCCAAGGAGCTGGGCAGGTGGGGATGGGGGGGGACACGGGGGGGGGCAGGGGGACACCGGGAGGGGGACAGGGGGGACATGGGGGGGGCAGGGGTGGTTGAGGGACACTTTAGGGGGGTGACAGGGGGGCACCTGGGGGGGGACAGGGGGACATGGTGGGGGGGATATGGGGACACCTGGGGGTGGCACAGGGGGACACGAGGGGGGGGCAGGGGTGTTGGGGACATGGGAGGGGACAGGGGGACGGGGGGGGTGGCAGCGAGGGGGGTGGACATGGGGGGACGATGACATGGGGGGGACACACAGACAGAAGGACACCAGGGGACAGGGAGGGCATGGAGACAGTGGGAGGGTGCCACTGGGGGACATGGGGGGGTGACACCTCAGAGCTGGGGGGGGACACCAGAGGAGACACTGGGGGGTGACACTGGGGAAGGGGGGGTGACACTGGGGGGGGTGACAGGAGGGTGACAGTGCCACCGTCGTGCCAGGGCGATGGTGGAGCGGCGTTTGGCCGCCTGCGTCAACATCCTGCCTGGTGTCACCTCCATGTGAGTGGGGACATGGGGGGGGGGGGACATGTGGGGATGGGGGCGAACACAGGGACACGGGAGGGGACATGGAGGGATGGGAGGGATGGGAGGGACACAGGAGGGGACACGGGGACACAGGGGGACATGGGGGTGGCCCTGGGGATGGGGGGGACACGGGGGGACATGGGGGGGCCTTGGGGACCTGGGGACATTGGGGACAACATGGGGGGGTCATGGGGGGACACAGGGACTTGGAGAGGATGGGGGGACACAGAAGGGGACACGGGGGGGGACATGGGGACACAGAGGGGGGGACACAGGGCCCCGCCCCCCCTCACCGCTGTCCCCAGCTATGAGTGGAAGGGAAAGGTGGAGGAGGACAGCGAGGTCCTGTTGGTGAGTGTCCCCAAGTGTCCCCAGTGTCCCTAGGGCATCCAAAATGGCCCCAAGGTGGCCCCAGTGGCCCCTGGGTGCCCCCATGCTGTCCCCGGGGTGTCCCCAGGGGGTACCCAAATGTCCCCACAGCATCCCCAGGGGGTCCCCAATGTCCCCAGGGGGTCCCCAGATGTCCCCAAAGTCCCCACAGTGTCCCCCGGGCATCCCCAGTGTCCCCACAGCATCCCCAGAGGGTCCCCAAATGTCCCCAGGGTGCCCCTATGGGGTCCCCAGGGGGTCCCCAATGGTCCCAGGATGTCCCCAATGTTCCCAGAGGGTCCCTACAGTGTCCCCAGGGTGCCCCTAGGGTGTCCCCAGGGTGTTCTCAGTGTCCCCAGGGGGTCCCCAAATATCCCCAGGCGGTCCCCAATGTCCCCAAGGTGTGTCCAGGCGGTCCCCAAATGTCCCCAAAGTCCCCACAGTGTCCCCAAGGGATCCCCAATGTCCCCACAGCATCCCCAGGGGGTCCTCAATGTCCCCAGGGGGTCCCCAATGTCCCCAGGGTGCCCCCTAGAGGTCCCCAAAGTCCCCAGGGGGTCCTCAATGTCCCCAACGTGTCCACACACCCCCCCCCCCCCAGATGATCAAGACCCGCAGCTCCAGGATCCCAGCGCTGGCCGAGTTCGTGCGGTGAGAACGGCGGGGGAGGGACACGGGGGGGGTCGGGGGGGTCCCCGAAGAGGGGGTGTGTGTGGTGTTGGGGTACCCCCCCCCCGACCCCACTCTGTCCCTGTGTCCCCCCCCCAGGTCCGCACACCCCTACGAGGTGGCCGAGGTGGTGGCCGTGCCGGTGGCCCAAGGCAACCCCCCCTACCTGCGCTGGGTGGGGGAGAGCGTCCCCCCCTGAGCCCCCAAACCTGGGGGGGGGGGCCCCAAACCAGGGGGGACACCCCAAAACCAGGGGGGGACCCCAAAATTGGGTGGGCATCCCCAAACCCCAAAGTCAGGGGGGACCCCAAATTTGCAGAGTGGGGATGCTGGGGGAGTATGATACACAGATGCAAATGAGAGGGACCCCAAAATTTGGGGGGGGCTAAAAATGGGGGGAGGACACAGTGGGGGAGGGGGGACTCGGGGGGGGGACATAAATGCAAATGAGGGGGACCCCAAAATTTGGGGACACAGAGGGGAGGGAGCCCCGAATTGGGGGGGCACATGTTAATTGGGGGGGGGGCAAATGTGGGGGGGGACCTGCATAAATTGGGGGGCACACAGATATTGGGGGGCCCCAAATTTGGGGGGATGCGCCAATTAGGGTGCAACTGGGCAAGGGGGGACCCTAAATTTGGGGGGTGGGGAAATGGGGGAGTTGGGGACCCTGAATTTGGGAACAGAGACGCATGGGGGGACCCCAAGTTGAGCAGGGGGTCCCCAGATTTGGGGGTGGGGGCAAATTGGGGAGGTGGGGGGGCAAATGGGGGGTATCCCCAAGTTGAAGGGGGGTCCCCAGATGGGGGGGGGGCCCAAATTTGGGGGGTGGGGACCACCAATTTGGGGACAGAGACGCATGGGGAAGGTCCCCAGATTTGGAGGGGGGGGGCTTTTGGGGAGCGGGGGGGGGGGGAGTACCCCGAGGGCCCCGGGGGGGACATATGGCGTGGGGGGCCCCAAGGGACCCGCAGCGCACGGCCCA
>BOSO01016692.1:0-17048 GCA_018403395.1 Gorsachius goisagi
GAAAAACTTCTTCACCGAAAAGGTTGTCAGGCTCTGGAATGGGCTGCCCAGGGAGGTGGTGGAGTCCCCATCCCTGGAAGTATTTAAAAGAAGGATAGATGAGGTGCTTAGGGACACAGTTTAGTGGTGGGATGGTAGTGTTAGGTTAATGGTTGGACTTGGTGATCTTAAAGGTCTTTTCCAACCTAAATGATTCTATGATTCTATGGTTCTAAGTAGTGTTATAGCAGTAGGTTACAAGCTTCTTGACAAAGTTTCAAATAATCCTTAGCAGGCACCAATATTCAACAGAGTATACTTCTGTATGGTATTGTTAAAGTAGCATATTATTTTTAGAGTTGCACAGGTGTACCTGAACAGCCACTGATTTAGAACTAAAAGCAATCTGATCTCTTCCTTTTTCCTTTTTCTGAACCTCCATCTAAGAAAGACCGTCAAGTCATAGGCCGAAGTTGTTTCTGCAAAACCAAGATTTTGCCAGCCAAAGACATGACTAAGAAAAAAAAGAGTTGAGTTTGAAGGAATCTAAGGCAATACTAAAAGCTTCTGAAGTCAGGAACATCCACCTTTAACACAGACATAATTCCCTTTTAGTACACTACTGTGTAATTTGTAAATCCTTTCTGTGCTTCAGGGTTATGAGGTGTATTCTTGCTGTCCAAGTATTTACAATATGACTACAATTGGTAAGATCCATGTGATTGGCTTTGCTGTCTTTAAGTCGTACACACTTGGAGAGAAAGTGGGAGTACGCATACACTTTGTCAAAAGACAGAAAACCTTTGCAGTGCAAAAAATTTGTCTGCTACAAATTGAAACAACTGAAGCAGGGGTAACACTACCACTGGCATCCATTTGACATGCTAACAGGAATCCCAAGTTAGTATCACTCAGTGAAACCTGTCCGCTCTTCAAGAGGCTGACAACACATGCTCTGCACAGTCATCATAGGGTTTTCTGCCCAAAAGCCTTGCGGAGTTTGACGAAAGCCTGTGACTTGAGTTTTACAATGAACTTAAGCAAAATACTAGCCACCTTCTCCCACTCTCTCCCCAATAATGTAGACAAGAACAGTAAGACACTGTCACAAAATTATAGTTCTCCAAGAAAAGACAGAGCCAAGGTTTACGCCTCCAGCCTGCTCAAATAAAAAAAAGCACCCTTATCCTAGTGGGCCACTTCTTTAGTGTCTTTTTGCTTCCAAATTGCTACCTTCTTGAGCTGGTAGTGGGTAAATTCTGCACCATCACACATAAAAGAACTGGGCAAGCAAGAGGTTCATCTACTTGCACAGTATGAGTATAAGCAACTCTCTTTTTAGCCTTAATATCAAATCTGTAGCCTTAATATCAAAAGCTGTATTTCAGCTTTTTTTTTGGTGAGGTTGGGCTTCCAAACCAGCTGGGATGTCCAGAGCAGCAGCAGGGAGATGAGACAATTGCAGATGAATGTTGGCTTGCTCCCACAACCTCATTTTCCTTAGGGAATGCTGGAAGAACGTAGTGCAAGAGCAGGAGCTAACTTCTTGTGGCCACACACATGGAACTTGTACCCAAGAAATGGTTAGCAAACCTAGAACAATTCTTGAAACTTCTAAAAATACTCCTGTAAGATTACTAAGATCAGCGTATCAGATATACCTGGGAAGAGGCACATGCATTGATGTGTGACTTAAGCTCTCTTCTAGAGCTGGCATTACTAACCACATGAGAAAAAGCCATTACACTTCCAACTGTGTAAAACCCTTGACATTGAAAGGGAAAAAAAAAAAAACAACCGACCAAAAAAATAAAGCGAGAAAAATTCTCGGAATGGAGAATATTAACTAGCTTATACAGCCTGCCAACACTCCTCAAGCTGTTGCAATACCTTATTCAGATTTAAACGCTCTTTCTGCTTACTTTCTGAGGGTATTACTCACATGCAAACAAAGAGCTGCAAATTTAAAGATAATACAGCTTGAGAAAGATAGTCAAATACCCTCCTTGAAATTCTGGTTTCTTCTAATTGTTTCCAGAATATTTTTGGGTTTTGGAAAAGAACCATGAAGAATGTTATAAAGCAGCAGTGCATCAAGCTACATGTTCATTTACTTTTAAAGGCTAAAAATGATACATGAAAATACTGAAATATCTCTGTGTCAGCACTGGGAAACATTTATCTGTCATGCAATTAACGTAAACTCGAGAAAACTCCTTCCAGAAAAACGGCCTAAATTTTGCTATAGCACAAGTAAAGCCTCCACTCAGTATTACTTGCAGGTACCCAAGAGTCAAACCAAAACTAAAATCCCTCCTGTGTTCTGGTTTAGGGGAAAGCATAAATGGCGAGGCCGTAGCAGGGCCGTGCTCCCAGAACCCTTTCCCCCCCGGATGGTTTTGTTCCAGCTCGCAGGCTCGCAGTGCCCACAGCCAAGGGTGGAGCGCTGTGAGTCACACCTGTCCCAGCAAGGACAGCAGTTGCACCACCCTTGCTCTGTGGGATGGAACAGCTTCTCAAGCGTGACGCAAGTAGATCCCAGAGCGCATTTACAGAAAGTCACCGCAGGCAGGATCAGTTTTTTCTTCTTTCAGTTGTCCTTACAATCGCTACGGAATCCCTCCAATTCTACCTCTGCTTGCCATTTTTAGGAGGAACATTACTCCTCTGCTCTCCAGACACCAAATTATTGGCCTGACAAAGAAAACAGGCTATTCCAATCATTAAAGGAAATAAAAAAATGCACTAATTTAATAAACATTTTTGTTCTTACTAGTAAAACCAGAACAAATAAAAACAGAGGAGGCATCCTAGCTGCCTGAGCAAAACGAGCTCTCATATGATCAGACCAAACAGATGGGGCATGACAGCGGTGCGGCACCTGTTGCAGCAGTATTGCTCTGATACCTTCAGAAGCTTGCACCCCTCCCCCAAAGAAGCAGCACTTTTCACGAGATGCAGCATGCACTTCCCATAAAGCTCAGTTCTTATGCCTCACCTCCCTGTGCATGCCACAGCTGACTTGCTTATGGACATGGTTAAACATTCACAGTATCCACCCGATTCCAGTATTTTGCAACTGAACACCACTTGGCATTTAGCTTGCCACAGGGACTCCAAGCAAACAATTTTTATGGATTCTATGTAATATTTTTCTTAAATGTCACAGAGTTCTTCTGCCATTCAAGAAAAAAAAAAAAAAAAAAAAAAATCAATGCATCTCTCATGCTTCTCAGATTTTGCTTTTCAATCAGTCTTTTCAATTGGTAGAGCTTTACCGGACAGGAGGGCGGGATGGGAAGTCAGTGACATGCTGAAAAGAAAGGTGATTCGAAACAAGATGAATGGGAAATTTGTCTGCAAAGGTTTCAAGCATGAATGAACAAGGGAGTCACAGGGATTTTTTTAGAGAAGCACTATCAGTTTTGAAAATACTTACCTGAAAAATCTCACCACTATCATCTCTAGTTATGATTATCTCAAGAGTCAGCAGAATTTATCTTCTTAAATAACATTAACATAAAGTGGTTCTATCACTCCTTTAATAGAGGTATAAACGTGTGATGATACTTTCTCTTATTTATGGTACACTAAACCTTTTTGCATGTAAGTATTTTCGTGAATGGTTAAGTGAGTAGTTGTAACAGCACTGTTGTAACAACTTGTGCTAGTAGAAACGTTTACACGGAAGAACAAACGAAGCAGTTATCAAAAAACTTGGAGCTAATAGGCAAGGCAAACTGAAAGTGTGCTACGTGGCTAGAGGCCTATGTCAATATTACCTATGAAAGTATCAAATCTAATTTGATGTTCACTAGCAAATCCATAGATTCTAGTAGTTCAGTTGCACCCTTGCAAGCTAAAGTTTAAGAAGCTCCTTCCTTGTTCTAGTCCAACTTTCTCCAGGTTGAGAACATGGGTAAAACAAGTAAGGAAAACCAAAGTGTTTTCCTGTTGTCAGATGTAAGGTTTATTTTAACACAGTAACAGGTAATGACCTTCTGTAATACGCCAAGCTTTGCTGCTCCAAGGACAGGCAACAACGTGATTTGTACCATGTGTTTTGTCACAATACTAGTACAAGTAGATGCAAAACAAGTGATTTGGTTTAGGTGATCTACAGGATGCCACAAAATAAAGTTAAAAGCAGAAGTGCAGGCTAGGTAGCTACATCTTCCTTTTTCCACCATTGTATTCACTTATCTGGTACCCTGGCATGTATGTTATGCTGAAAGAATACTTAAGACAGTACAGTGCAGTTCTTTGCAGTGCTCATTAGGCTTTCCAAAGTGTGGTTTTGCCAAGGAATGTAGCACTTTTGAGTCCTGGGATGATATGCTGCAGAACACGTACCTCCGTTATGGGCAGCTACTCAGTACCAGCCAAAACAAGCCTAGCTACCTTAAAGCCATCATCAAATTATATTTAGAGTATAATTCATGCCATGTTTTGCACCATTCTTGCATTGGGCCAGAATTTCCAGGAAGTTGCTGTACCTTATTGTTGTTCCCTGTAGTCGATCAATTTTCTTATTTAATTCAGCAATGATACTGTGCAGCTCTGTGATTCGTTCCTCGTAGCGAAGTGTTGTTCGTTCCTGCACGTCTTCGTGCTCTCTCATTAGGTGGGATTGTTCACACTAAAGCAGAGAAGCAAGGAACAGAAAGGGTCTTATGAATAACTGCATAGAGATCAGATACAAGGCAAAAGTGCACACCATTAATGGTCTTCTTACTCATCAGACCAACACTGCCTTAGCAAGAGAAAAGGACAGATGCAAAATATTGACAGGTACATAAATGTATGCAATTACAACATTTTAGGAATTGAAAGACTATGAAGTGTACTTTTATTACTATTTTTTTCTAAACGGCAGAAGTTGCCCTTCCTGCTTGAACATAAAACGCCATTTGCAACTCAAAATAGCTATAAATATCCCAACTTTGAAACCGTGACATTCATGATGCATCAAGAATCTTCAAGGATCTTCCCAATGAGGTCTGAATTAGAACAAGTCCTAAGGCAGAAACCACATTATAATAAGGAAAAGTAACTGCACTTTAAGGTTATGACTTCTTCTCTTGAGTAAGTATTTGTTTTTATTAGCTTTTAAAGATAACATAGCGTATTTTTTATTATTTTAATCCTCTACAATAAAATGCTTATTATTTGAACAATTAAAGGCTACATATGGCTGCTTGTTTTTTACATATATCACAAAATCCTCCTTTTTCTTTCTAATAGAATGTTAAATCCAGCCTCTCTGGCTTACTCTTCACGCCTGCAAACACTCTACTTCAATTAGAGCAAACAATTATAATCTACTGCAATTACAATCCAACAGTGTATGCTGATTGAAGTTATGCTTGGTAGTGGCTGGAAAGAGCAAGACTTCTAACTTTTTGCTTCTGACCACCTGCAGGAAACAGCCGAGCCTCCTTGCAACCACAGAACGGTATGTACTATGCTGTCCATAAAAGAAAACTCACAAGCCAGCTGACAGTATAAAACCCACACTGAAGACCTGCAATGCAAGTTCCTAGCAGCATTTCTAAAGGCTACAGTTTATAGTAATGTAAGAGGTCCTCCAACATTACTGCACCAAAACTTATTTTTTAAAATCAAGTAAACACTCTATACAGAGGTAACTCACTCAACCTTTGTTTCATAAATATGAAAATTATACCCAAACTAGTAAGTATATCAGAATTGTCATGGTTTGCCCTCACATTTTTTGGCCACTCACATTCACAGCCTGAGAACATCATCAACATAAAAGGCTGCTTGAAAACTAAAATTTATATTGAGCTTCAATAACATTTTTGTTTTAAATTTTAAATAAAATTTATTTCAATATTTTTAAGTTCCAGCAATATGCATGTTGAAAGGTAGCCCACACGTTAGAGCACCCTTCCACAGACTACCACAAAATAGTTTCTTGCTCCAGCTGGAGTCAAAAGCACTTTCACCTACACTAAGACAGACAGACCATATCCTCACACTGAAGAGAGTGAAGAGTCACATTTTAGAAGATTGATACTGTTCATCTGGCTTTTAAGACTTCATGTTGGCAACTGACATGGTTATACATGTGTATTATAATGACTTTTTATTGTAGGATTATTCCACAATGTTACTGTATCTTAACATCCTATCTGGCTGAAGAACTACCATGGCTTTCAAAGTACAGAAATGACAGAGAAAATGTTGAACAAAAGCTTTAGAACAGATTTAAGTGCAATAAAGAGTTGCGTATTCTGCCCTTCTAAATCTAAATTTCCTCTGACACACATTGATACCCACAAACATTACCTAAGCATTACCCAGATCAATCAATTACATGCACTGTTTTTTTGCTTTTAAACCAAAAGGATGTTTCAGACGAAGTGTGTAATAATTATTTTAAGACAATAAATAAAAGTCCTATCACAACAATTTTTGTCTTTCTAAGCTGTGCACTGAAAAGCAGAATTTGTTTATCTTGACTGAAGATATATGGACCCTTGCTAATGGACCTCAGCCACATTACCAGACTTGCTTTCTGTTTTCTCCAGCCATTTCTCAGTCACCATTTTTCAGGATAACCATCATTTAGTGACAGACATACTTAGTGAACAACCAGCAGTCTGGCAATATAAGACAAGAGCTTCACATATGATTTTTTAAAAGGACTCTTGGATTATCTTGGGCAAAAGTAACTGGCAAAGGCGGAGAGGGAACCTCTGTGAAAGACAGGACGTGATGCTAAGAAGGAGTCTTGTGCCTTGGTACAGAGTTATGTCTCATTTGTTCTGGTCAGCCTTGACAAGTCTCAACTAAAAAAGGCAAAAGCATCCGGACAATGGAAGCACAGTTCAGCATGAATCCCAAAATGCAGCAATGGAAAATCCTTCTGGTTAAACAGGATTGCTCCTTATTATGGCACATTCATCTCAAAGCTTAGAAGGGAAAAGAAAGAAATGCATGTTTTGGTACCGATTGCTAAAGATTTTTTCTGGGATATTGAACCTGTTCATCATGCTCTTCTGCATCCTTTGAGCCTGAGAACAATGTTTTGCCACCAGTTCCTATTGCTTTCCAACGTGTACACATTTAGCTCTTGCAGTTTTTCTGTATGCCAGTCACACAAACTTTTAAAGATAAATACCTTACACCCTTTTCCTTATCCCTCCTCCAGCCTCATACTTAAGTACTGATCAAAAACATTAAGAGCTTTAATTCTCTGAGAAAAGAAACATGGGGATAATCTACTGAGAGGCTGCAAAAAACGAGCAATTGTTGAGGTCAGGCGAGAAATTTCCAGCAGAGTTCTCAGTGTAAGTGATCCTTGGCTGGTTTTTGGTACAGACTAAAAAGGTTATTTCAATTACAGTATAAATTAATAATGCCTGGAAACACCTTTGTTTGACCTCTTGATGCTGGGAAACAACCGCAAGAGCAAGAAGAGTATGAGGGAGAATGATGATAAGAGAAAGCATTTTAACCCAAGGATATTGTCTCAACACATGCTTCTACTGCCTGTTAATCTAAACAAATTCCTAGTGCAATAAACACTACCACTGCAAACTTTGATGCTAAATTGGCAGTGTTCAGTCAGAGGACAAAAAGAGAACCACCATCAGCAGCCCTCTGTGAGAGATCCTCCAGTGCCTCAGGCCCTGCAGAGACAAACCCTGGCTATGACATTGCTCACCAAGAATACAAGTCATCACCTGAATGAGCCATGACCACAAACCTGTCTAACAGGCTCACAGGAGCTAAAAAACCTTCACTCAACTAATACAGTATTTCAATTTAAGAGGAGCGGCAGATTTTATAGTGGCAATCCATTAATCTGATTTTAGGCATAAATACAGGTCCACCGTGCCAAATCCTCAGTCACGAAAACATGCATGGTCAGAATTAATTGTTTGCTGGTATTTGCTGTGTATATTAGATGTGGGAGAAGAATACAAGTGCACAGCACTTATCCATGTGAGGTAAGGGCATCACACAACAGAACAAGTAATTTCAACATTCATCTGAGCACCATGCGTTTCTATGTCAAATTACTTTGTTAAATGAGAAACTGAAGCCTTCCTGTGAAGTTTACATGTTCTTATACTCCTGCAGAGTGTTTGTTTTATTCTTATATGGATATTCTGCTGTCCCTCCCCATATTCTGAATAACCAAGAGGATGGTAAAGAATTATTACTGCAGTAATGGGACTTACTGCTGTGTGATACAGGATCCAGAATGATGCAGCACAGTCTTTGTAACCCTGTATCTAGAGCCATTATAAAATTCAAAATTACAGGGACTGAGGACAAGGAACAAGAGAGCAGAACTACCTTGTGAAAGGAGATGAAATCGTAAGGAAGACATAGTGAGTGAATTGTCTATTCTTCTTGTATTTGCTGAAACGTTCAGAATGTTATTAAATCTCATGTTCTATCATAAAACTGCAGAACTCAGTGTCACAGGATGTAGGAAATGCCAAGAATGTAGACGGATTAGAAAGAAGA
Source organism: Gorsachius goisagi (assembly GCA_018403395.1). Classification (NCBI taxonomy): domain Eukaryota; kingdom Metazoa; phylum Chordata; class Aves; order Pelecaniformes; family Ardeidae; genus Gorsachius; species Gorsachius goisagi. The sequence continues at coordinate 8,485 of BOSO01016692.1, forward strand.
TTAGATAAATCCATGAAGGATAGGACCATAGAGGACTATTAAATGGGATGCAGCCTCCTGCTCACAGATGTTGGCAGAAAGGTGGGGAGTCTGAAGGAGGACAACTCTCTGTATGCATTTCTTGTGCTCTCCCTTCAGACATCCACTATTTATCATTATCAAAGCCAGAATACCGTGCCAGACAGAGCTAGTTGAAAGCACTACTTTTCTTCTTGTAACCACAGAGTGATTTTTGGAAGAAAACATCAGTTGTGGTTGACCAGTATTTTACAGCAAACTTCATTCAGGAGATCACTCCGTTGCCAAATTGTGCACCGATACAAACATAGAGACAAGATCTGCTGTCATACTGAAATAATAGAAGGGTGTAGGCAAATGCTATAGCAGGTCTCCACAGACTGCAGTTTTGGAAATGAGCATTATAAAACAGAAATCAATTACGTCCTTTTACAAAATTTTAAGCACAGGTTATCCAACTATCTTTCTTCACACCATTTGTCATCTATTACTTGAATTGTAGTTCCCCAAATCACCTTCGCTCTGCAAATTGCTAATCCTTTCTTCCAAAGTGCCTCACATGCCTCATGATGTGAAAGGTATTACCAAAAATGTGTTTTAAGAGCTATTTGTTCCAGAGAGCATTTACCACGCCTGCTGAAATGAAACATGTGCTGCCTTTGTAAGTATAGTCCAGGTGCAGAATACAGATTTAATACTGACCCACTAGCATCTGAATATGGTTATGCAGAACATCAAACACCTCTTATTTAATTTATGCCTTCTGAACCTCTGATTCATATTAGTGAGGAAGAAATGCATTAGGCAGAGGTTGTAGAGGAAAAAATTATATGATATGATACGATACATGATACAAATTTGGATGAATCTCTGTGGAGTGGGAGGAAAAGTTCAAAAAATTATGTGAAGTGGAGCATCTACTTGGAAGCAATGCTCTTAGGAAATAAAAAATAATAATAAAAAAAAAAGGTAAAGTGGTTTTACCAGAGTCTGCCTCAGTACTTACATAGCCAACACATTGAATAGATGAGTTGTGCTTGTTTAATGCCTCATTCCTGAAGAAAGATTGTATTTTATTTAATATACACCCCCAAAAATTTCTATCTACTTGAGGACTATTAAAAAAACCAATTGAAGATAACTAAAACATTAAAACTTTACAGAAGTTGTTCATTTAAAAGTAATTTTTTTAATCTGAAAGCTAGCTAGCACCTTAGCCTTCATATATTCTGATTTTGTGTTATTCACGGTTCAGGTAGCAGTCATCACTACGCTTGTGTTCACAAGCACACAGCCCAGGATCATGTAAAAACCCTCAGCATCACAAATCAAGCACTACATACACATGCATAGTGGGTAACCCATCAAAGAAAACACCAAACAATCTCGTGCTAACAGAACACATGTTAACTGGGATTAAGGACTGATCCTTCATCCCCATCACCATCAATGGGGATTCATTACCGTATGGGAGCACCTACAAGGCACCCTTCATTGGCATATGTATTTTTAAACAAAGATCTAGAAATAAAACTAAAACACTAACAATAACCTGTGGTTACCACAAGAACTTGCAGAGTTATTTATAACAACAAAGTTAGTGTAGCTACGCAGAATGATGTGGATCACTTGGATACAGTGGATCCATCTGACTGTTTAATGATTGACAAATGCAGCCTCATATCAAACTGTATGTCATAAAGAGGAGTCTATCTCAGAGGGCAGTAGAAATTAGAAAAGGCTCTCAGGATTATAGCTGATAAACAATGTTAACTCCCAGCATGGCTCTGGCTCACATATCAAGGGAAATAAAAACATTGAAGTGTTTCTTATTTCTGGATGTTGCATTGAGGGTCTGCAAGTAAGAGTCACTTACAAGCCCCAAAACCTTAAAGGTAGCTGAAAAAAAAATCAGGGAATGCAGACAATGGCCAAAATACAGTTAGAGGACTGAAGTAAGAGCCTTAAAATCTGGACTGCTTAAATATTTTTACATTTGAGTTTAAGTAACAAACTACCAAAATGCACTGAACACTGGAAGACCCTAAATTCGCAAAATCACAGAATGGCTGAGGTTGACGAGGACCTCTGGAGTTCATTCATCCAACCCCTCCCCAATGCAAGGAGAGTTCCCTAGATCAGGTTGCCCAAGATCAGGTCCAGGTGGCTTGAGTATTTGCAAGGTTGGAGATTCCACAACCTCTCTGGGCAACAAATAAGATGCTACACTTTACAGGACAAAATGCTTTGACTGCCTCTATGCAGTATAAATGAGAACATATTTTGAATTAGTTTTGAAACGTAAAGTACTTATAAAACCTATTTTCCAGAATGACAGTATGTGAAAACAGAGATTTCACTTAGAGAAGAGAGCAATATTAAGAACAATAGTTCAGTTTTCCCTGTTTGCATTTGCCTCTCTACATTTACCTTGATCTGAAAAGATTTTTCTTTTTTTAAGAGCTGTGAAAGCATTAGAGTTCAGACCTTATTCTTATTTGATCCCTTGGCTTTCCACCGACTGTGTTTTCCACAGCAGATACACACAAACTGGCTTACTAGAAGCTAGACTGAGATCACAAATAATTTCCAATATACCACCAAAGCACTGCCAATAGGCAATGGCTTTTGATCAGTGTTAATTTGTGCTGTGTTTGAATCCAACCCAGGAGTGGAAGGCTCTGCAATCAGTTACCTAATCCACTGAGAGTTTGCTGCAGTTTTTATATTCGAAAATATTCCAAAGCAGTCATTGTTTATATTGGCTTCAAAACAAAACTAATTTAATTCTTTCTTGGTATTTTTTAGAAGAATGTCATCAGCACATAAAACTTAAAACCCACGGCAGCTATGTTTCTTGCAGTCTTGCACATGTGACATTGTTCAGATATTTCATCTGCTCCCCGCATACCTTATTCCCCTCTGAAGAACAAGTACAACACAAACCGGAGGACTGTCTTCAGAACCTTGAACTATTGCTCACCTGTGCTTTTGCCAATTTCTTTTCCAACAGGTCACGCTCCCTTTCTGTTTGTTGTAGACGTTTATTAAGCTCCACTATGTCTCCTTTTAATGACGCCAGGGCTGCTAAATGAAGCTAGAAGACAAAAGGAAGAAACAAATTAACCAAGTCACAAGCCAGGTAGCAGTAGTGCTTGGAAGAAGATACATACAGCTGCTATAATATCTGTAGATTTCTGCAGTAGTTAATAGGACCTTCAGTATAAGGAACATCTAAAAGAAATCCACGTGCTACTAAATACTTTTTACATGGAATTATCATCTCCAGACAGCACACTCATTCCTCCATCACAAAACACATTACATGGATAAATACAATGAAGTATAATTCAGCTGGAAATGGGTAGATTGGTTCTAACATTAGTTTAATAGGAAGTAGCTTGAGTCTTGTGTTATAAAACCTTACATTAAATGTTGACTCAGTTTTGTGTTATAAAAGAAGGTGTCCCATGTTTTGATGCCTTCAGATGTATAGAGGTTATCAGTTTGGTGCTGGGAATAACTCCACGCACAGGATTTGGTTTTATTTTGAAACTAAAGCTTGCTCCCACTTCGATCTACTGCTCTGCATTTGTTGCTCTCCTTAGTCCCACGTCAGTGAGTTTCAGTGATTCTAATCTACTGAAGCCACACATCAAGAACCTGATCTGTTTTTCTTTCTGCAGTAGATCCTTTTGATGAAAGACATGTGCTACATTTAACTGATGGCACATGGAAGTATATAGCAGACTAGGATAATTAACAGCACCTAAATTACGTTAGCTGCATAACTTAGGAATCAAGAACAATTCTTAAAAGAATCCTATACTTTTAAGTAATTCGCACCCTCTCCCTATCCTTAAGTATCCCCACTCATCATCCCACTGAAGGCATCAGCTAGAATTCAACACTCAGTATTGGCAACTACAACCAAAAAGTCCAGGAGGAAAACAAGCCACTAACACTCATGTCTTTCTTTGTTGTAGTAAAGCACCAGCTCCAGGTTACACTGGGTGAGAAAACAAAAGTGACCTTTCACACCGGACCAAGCAACGCAGCAAACGTGGGGCTCTGCTGCCAAAATTCAGACTGAAATGCAGACCCTGTTTCTAGTCCTCCAGCCAGTTTCAGTACCATCACTCTGACATTTTATTGGGCGGGCCGCTTGTGAGTTATTTTTCTTGTTCTGTTTCCAGTCAATCTGCTAACGAGTCCTACTCTGGTATCACTTTTACCTTTACAATACTGGAAGCCAGCAAAACCATAGGCGTTTTCACATACTGACGTGTGAAAGTAGCCGCATGACAGCAGAGAGACTGGGTCATTTGGCAACAGCTCCTTCACATACAGGACTCCCATTGTTATGGAAAAGGCCACCCCTGGCTTCAAGACAGAAAGTGTAATTTTATAAAGATTTTTAGATGCGAATACTGCAGCTTAAGTGCAGTGTAATTAGTTATGCTAGAAGCTGCAGACATCCTCATTTGCGAGTTCAGTCAAAAGCATTTTTATTATGTCAGCTACAAAAGCGTCTTACACACGTGCAGTTATTAATTTTGGTATAAATATTCACATATACAATTTTATGTTGCAGTAGGTTTAAAATTCTCCAGGCAGCCTCCTTTTGCAAGTGAAAAACCAGTAATTCAGGCCTGCTACAGGCATATGCTACATCGCTTCTTTCAAGTATGTATGCTGAAATCTCTTAATAAACCCTGAATAACTTGAATTATTCTCAGCCTTCAGCAGAAGGCCTTCCTTCCTACCACAGGAAACTATGCACTGGTTTTACAGTGCAGAGAAACAAGAACCAGCCTAATTGTACCAATCTGTTCATAACTGACTTCCAATTTTCAAGAAAGCCGGTGAATTTATAAGCCACTGTTTCACCTTATTCCCTTAACAGAGGGGAAGCATTGCAACGAAGCTCATCAGTTTGTTCATCAGATCTTGCATCCTTCACCACAGCTTTCAAATAATACATGAAAAAATGGCTTCAATTCTCTAAATTGAATAAACAATGCTACTTAGTCAAGTAAGCAGCATTCCCTTTTGTACGCTATAACTAAATGATCACCAGCTGTGGTTTAAATTAAATACCAGACCAATAATGTCCATCCACGTGGTGCTGGAATATAAGAGGACACCGTTAATTTAAAAATCTCAATGGAAAACCAACTTACTCTCTAAACAGTGGGACTAATGTGGCGGACTTCCTATGGATTTCTCTTTGTCCTCTTTCCAGACTGCAGTCAGCTCAGCTCTTCTCCACGTTCCCCTAGCACACCCCAAACTGGGTAAAAACCAGCATGAATTGTGTCTAGTTGTACAGCAACACTGCTACCTGGCCTGGCAGCTCCTGCCAAACAAGGGTTTCCAATACCCGAGTTACATCAGTCTCTATGTTCAACGCAGGGTCTCTCTTCTCCAAGTTACCAAAGGATTTTTTTACCAATTACAAGGAAAGCTTGTTGCATTTTTTACTATCCAAAATTACCTTTTCCTTTCATAAATTGGACCAGTCCAGTATCCAAGTACTAATACAACAATAAAAAAAAAAGTTACTGAAAGGGCAAACTAGACAACAGGAAGTTATCGTACAGAGAGGAGGGCTTCTTGGGATGCTCATGTATGTACCTGTGCACACAGCAGTAAGTCATATGCAGGCGGTGCCTCCAGCTACTACTGCAATACATAATGAGGTTAACACAGCTAGCATAGCTGTGTATTCTTGGCGGAGCCAAACTCTCCTCCCCAGTTCCTTATAAAGGTGTTACAAAATATTGCTGCATCTTCCCTTAAGGTGCAAGTGTTCCCACAGACCATGCTTCCCAGTGTGTTCGCATAGCACACAGCAGGGTGGGAACTGGGACATGGATCTCTGGATGTTGCTGCAATGCAAACAAGGAAACATCAGAGCAACAAGCTACAGTCAACAAATATGTCATTCTGGGGGGGAAAAAAGCTCACAATTAGGATTCAAATTTAATAACCCGAACTATTAAAGTTGGAAATATTCCATCTAAAAATCTCAACGGGAAGGCAGGAGGTCAGTCACAACTGTAACTCTGCAGCATTGAATCACTACAGGATATGACAACCGAGAAAGAGAGAGGAGAATGGAGGTAGCCGTAGGGTATGCCGCTGGTTTTCTCCCCTCAGCAAACAGTGACAGGCAAGGCAGGGTTACTGTCACTAACATTCATAACAGACATTTATAGTTCAAGGTGGGCTGCCTCTTAATGACACAAGGTTATGAAACAGACCAAAAACTCTGTGGTTTGTAAAAATTAACACAGACACCACAAAGATTTCTGTTTGTACAACATACTGCTCTGGACCTTTAAGCAACAGCTCCCACAAAGAACCACTTCATACAGAGAAAACAGTTAACTGACAAAGCCTGTATTGTTCATAAATTTTATACTGATCCAATGGAGCTAGTACTGAATTCCAGCAGGAAAAAAACCACTATGTGATGCTGATGCACCCAAACTCTCCAATGGACAGGCAAGGTCAACACACGCGAGAGCCATGATTGAAAGGGGATCAGGCAAGCCAACCAACTTGCTTCCCTACCATCATCCAAGGAAATCAGAATTCCTTCCCAAAAGAAATTACATGCATAGTATTAATAAAAAATGCATCACCTATCTTAACTTAGAAGCTACAATTTCTATGACATTTTCTGCAAGGGTGACTTACTGAAAGACATATACACCACATTTTATGCCCAATACCATCCTGCCAGGTTTTCACATATAAAATATTTAATAACAATTATTATTTTTTATTGCCTGTTATTAACATAAAATAACAAACTGTGCACAGCATGCTATCTTTAAAATGCAAACCACAGCTAAGTTTAGAAAGATAAAATAACTAAAAAAAAAAAAAAAAAGCACAAGCTTAAGAAAAGCAACCTCCTGACCTCTCTTTTCCAGCCATCTTTACGACTGCAGTCTCTTCTCCATTATACCTACTTCTACAAACACCTCATACAATACTGTAGACATGATTTAATGATGTATAATTTCCACGGTGCTTTAAACACTGCTTTTGGTGCTGGGCTTTGTGAAATATTCTATGTGGGCACAATTAAAAAAAATAATTACCGGCAGTCAGGTTTCTCAAGAATTTTGTGGGGAAAACAATACAAAAGCGGATGGGAGAATAATTTGAACTGAATGCCAAGGAAGCAGGGGACTACTGACCTGTCTGTAGTCCATATTGCTGGAAGTGTTCTGAGGCCAGGAACAAAACAAGAGAAAGATACAAAAGGCAAAGAAGGACGGTACTGAAAAAACAATAGGTTAAGGTTAAAGCACAGCAAAGAAGTACAATTACCCTTATACTCAGCTTTTTTCCCTGCCATTGTGAACTGTGATCCTCGTTGCTAAGCTTGATCCACACTTTTCTTCTTCCTCAGCCTGGAATCGGACTAGTTAAAACATATTGCTAAAACCAGTTGTATTCACTGCATATGTTTGCTATTTTCAACAGAGAAATCACAAAAAGGACCTGAGCACATTGTTCTCTGTGAAATTAAAGAACTTATCTTTTTCCTCTAGATTCCTGCCTTCCTCGGCTACAGTACTGCTGCACATCAGCTTGCAGATAGATGTTCGGAAATGTTCCCTGACATAACAAGGGAGCCATAAAAACATCAAGATCGTGGTAAGGAAATACCAACCCATGTACCAATACAAAGCAGCCAAACACCAAAAGACCCATTTATTTGTTCTAGGCCAGGCCAACAAGGGGGAGGTTTATGTGTGGCTCTGCACAACATAGCGTATAAAACCCAGAAAACTAGCCCAAGAATTTCAGAGAGAACAATGGGTTTGAGCTGGCTTCAACCCATGGATTCACACCTTCCTAGCAAGACTGGGGATGCCCAGCACTGTGACAGTGAACATATTACAGAGACCAGTAATGGGGATCACACTGGCGTCATGATTGAACTGTGTATCACAACTGCTGTATTCTGCGTTTGTATCACTGCTAAGTCAGAAATCCCATGTAATATCAATCATCTTCAAATAAGCAAATCTGATGTTAAATGTGACACCTTCCATCTGTGGAATATCTAAAAGAACCTTCTCAGAGAGTGCTGGGCTCTGACATCCTCTCCTCTCTTTTGCGTCACATTTGCATTTTGCATGGTTTAGTGCAAACAGCCCACAACACAGATGTTTTCTGCATATTGCTACTACTTATTTTAATGACAGGCAGTATACACAAAAACATCTGATCAAATGTTCAGAACGCTGCCTCATCTCTGAAAAGCCCCCCATTTTTTTTGTTATCAAACAACACTGGACACTACACTGGATCTGAAAAACCAAGCTGCTTTCTAAGATGAGAGATGGGAAGTGTATAGGATAGCATGGAAAAATGCAGCCAGCATCCCAGCTAAAACTGCAGAAAGGGCAAACCAACCACAAATGCCTATATGTCCTATTTTCTGACACCCTTCTTCTTTAAAGGAAAGAGGGACACAGAATCACAGAATGCCAAGGGTTGGAAGGGACCTCAGGAGATCA
>BOSO01016692.1:17115-59664 GCA_018403395.1 Gorsachius goisagi
GCCTGTTCCAGTGCTCTGTCACCCTCAAGGTAAAGAAGTCCTTCCTCACCTTCAACTGAAACCTCTTATGTTTCAGTTTGTGCCCACTGTTCCTTGTCCTGTCGCTGGGCACCACTGAGAAGAATCTGGCTCCATCCTCGTGACATATGACTAAAACCTACCATTGCTGTCAAGGATATAAAAAGGTTGGTAATCTAAGTTCATAATAAAGAACACATTTTAAGACACAGAACAATAAAACCTTGCCTGGATTTTGACTTCAGGAACCTTAGGGCTGTGACTGTGCTGTGCACTGCTAACTTTCATTAACGGTGGTAGAGAACAGTATCAGGGTTGGCCCAGGAAAAGCTTAGACGAGGCTGGCACTCATCTGCTCAGATGAATGAGAAACTGTCATGTTAACACAGGGTAGATACACTTAAGACATGTAATAAAGGTACAAGAGGAAAAAACTTACGCAGAACAAAAAATATGAAAGAAGTTATAGCACAGATTCACACAGCCAGGAAACACCTTAAAAAAATTCAAAACAAAGGAAAATCCAGCCAAAGATTAAAAAACTTTCTAAGAGAGCAGTTAAAGATACAAACTTGTGTTACAGACATTGCTGTACATAAAAACTCAAAGGTGTTGCCAAGTTTACATTTTATCGGAAGCACAGATCAGCACTACTTGCAAATAATACACTTACTCTGAAGTGATTGTTACATAAATGTGTAGCTACTCAACCATTTTTCTTCATTTTTTTCATGCCACCTTTTCCTGGCCACGCTTCACAGAAGGTGCATTTTCATAGTCCAAGTGATGAAATAAATGTAATCAAAGTCCATTTCTGTGAATGTACTGACAAGATGGAGTGGAAAAACTTAAAAAGAACAACTATCTCCCAGAAGCGGTGACAGGGCAGCTTGATATTCTCCAGACAATTTCAGTTGTATGGTTTCTAGAGCATAGCCCTGAAATACCACAGACAACAGCTCTTTAAGTAATTACTGAAGGCAAAGTCAAAATTACTAAAAAAAAGGTACTGCTGAATTGTTGGATGTGCCTACAAATTTGCCCTGAAACTATACGTTTGAAACACCTGTTATGTACTAATAAAAAGCCTACAGATTTTGAGAGTGACATACAAAATGGACATTTTGTGTCTATGTTGCTGAAGCAATTATTGTCGTATTAGATGTTAGACAGTTACTTCATACGCTTGTGCAATACTAAACAAATAATGTGCCAACACAAGCCAGGAGCTACTCAAATTCTAGAAAAACAAAGACCAAGTGTTTGTAAGACATATTTTATTTTAATTTGAAAAATCTGCAGAAGATGTGTTCAATCTGTTTGCATTATTTATAAACAATTTTAACTGAGTTTTTTTTTTAAACTGGAAATTAACATTTGCAGGCACCTGTGAATATTTCAAACCATTTCTTAAAACAAAAAACACCTCCTACCTTATTCACAGTAAAAAGTGTTTGATAAAGAAAATACACTACAAGACTGTTCAAAAGATGTCATGCAACAGATAATCTAATGCTATTCCAGTGAGTAGGATCAGTTTTAGAACATACAAAAAAAAAAAAAAAAAAAAAAGAAAAAGGCTGTAATAATAATGGAAAAGATCTTCCTTTGAAAAATTAATCTGACAGTTCACACTTGATGAATGGAGCATGGTGCTAATTTGTACTTCTGAGTGTGCCTGAGGGCTAGATTAATGGCTCTGCTTCTGTTACAACAGATGTTTACACCTTCATGGAAAAGAAAATTGTAGGTGACATGAGAAGAAAAGCCTAATAACAAGACCTAAAAGTAACCAAACACTTGAATCTGGAGACTGCACAAAACAACTACACTTTGCAAAGTTTACTCTTTCGGCAGCCCACATGTCCACACCGATAGCCTCTTCCCTGGCTTTTGCACCAGCTCGGCCTTGCTTTTGCCCTCCAAAGGAGGAACCTGTGGCCACTTCCACTCCCACTGAGGGAGCAACGTAACAGTAATGCAGGGGATGGAAATGGGGTGGTGTGGAGACCATGCTTAGTACAGAATACTGTCTTCATTTCAACTCAGCTTCAGAAACAACTCAGAAAAAAACCCATCAAACCCATCAGCTAAACCCCCTAGAATGTACCTGTCCAACTGTTTGAATTTCATAGAAAGAAAACATCTTCCCAGCTTTTCTTAGGCAGCTCATGCCCCAAAGAGCTTTATTAGAACGTCCATTAAGTAGCTTCCAAAACTACAGCCCCAGAACAATTTTTAAAAGCAGCTAAACAACTTTAGAGCCCCCATTTGTGGCAGCAAAATTCCCTGAATGAGCATGTGCTTGCTTAATACATTCAATTCAGTTCTTAATTACTTCATCGTTCCACGGTTAGCTGCATCTCTGAGATCTTCATATTCCCTCCCTGCTTCTTTAGCTTAAGGCTAGCAGCCATCCCCTCTCCATAGGGCTTCTGACGGCCACTCCTTCCAGAAACCCCTACACTTGTAATTGCACCCACCAGTTACACGTTCTCCAGGGTGAGTGGAGAAGAAGGGCAGAATGAGTTGAGGTCTCCGGTGACCTCCCAGCTTACAGGAAAGTAGTGGGTTTTTAAAATGTTTTTAGAAAGATAACACACTATAAACAACACGCAAGTTGTATATGGTTTACCAAGTATCACCCACTTTTACACTTCTCGCTGTGAATCTCAGCCTTGTCTGCGCTACATCCCCAGGTCAGTGACTCACTACTGCAGGTCAATTCTTAGCACAAGCGACTGCCCCCTAGGTCAGACTTGCTGTTTTAGGCAGATCTCAGTTCTTTTGCCTAGCAATCTTTACCAGCCAACCAGTTCAAAACCGGATGCGCTATTTCCCCAAGGGGAATTAACTTCTTCAAACTTAATACAAATCCCTAGGCAGGAAAATCACCTATGCTACTGTAACTTCAGTTCCTGCAGGAAGCTTCCACAATTTCCCTCTAGCTACATGCCATGAACCTTTGTAGAAGTCATCTTTGAGTATTTCACTCATAAGCAACATCTAGTGCCTTTTGGCAGTTCCAGACTTCTCAAGTCCTGCAATTTTCATTGCCCTTCCTTTCTTATTATCTGGCCAATACATCAGGGAAAAGCTGACTGATTTTACTGAAAGCTTTGCAAATGGATCGCAAACTGCAGGGGACTTCGCATCGCTTCCTGTTGACTTTTCCCACTGCACTGGATGTTATTACTGAAACTTTAACAAACTGGATAGAAAACAATCACTGTTGCAAAATACAGTCTTCCCAAGGCTCTGTGATGAGTCAGCTTTAAAAATGAGCATGCTACAAAGAAAAGGTTCAAAAAGAGAGTTACCGCAACACTGTTAGGAGTTTGTTTGCACCAGAAAAAGCTGAAAAAACATCTGCTTAGCTGGGTTTTAGTACATCGGTAGCTAGTATTTTTTATGTATGTTTAGATAAACAACTAACCTTAATTACTGATGAAAACATGTTAAATAAAGAAAAATCTCAAGCACAATTTCTACGTCCTATCCTAACAAACTCCCTTCCTTCTACAAACAGTCCATAGGTCTATCCAAACAAGTTCTTGCTCTCTATGGTATAACTCATCGGAAATAAATCTCTTACTGAAGAATTCCACTTAAAACCTCTTCCTCTTTCTGGAAAAAAGTGAAAAAAAATTTACATTAGTAAAAACCACTAGGTTTTTTTTCTGCAAGACCAAAGCAGTGAGTCGGAGGACTGAGAAAGTGAAAAAGCCCCCCACCACCTTGTTGTCCTCCTCTGATTATCAGTTATTTGCATGTTCACATCTGGTGCTTACCATCAGAAAACCATATGCAAGATTTCTGCATGATGCCTCAAACTCCTTCCTGATGTCAACTCTCTTTAGCAGGAAGCAGACAGCACAGAGATAGACCATTCGTGAACCAGACTTTTTGAAGCAAATTCAATTGCATGAATGTATTTTTCTTTTAAGTCACTATATGGCTTATATTTTAAGCAATGGAACCTCCAGTGCCCAAATAACTGAAATGGTCAAAATAAAACATTGATAAATGTTTATTATCAATTGCACTAGCACAGACAAGTCTGCACAGCTGGCACACTTCAATCTGTTTACTGAATAGGCATTTATGTAGATAGGTTTGGGGGGTTTTTTTAGTATTTCAGTAACACCTGGATAAATAGTTCCATTCAGGAGAAATACTTTCTTTTGTTGTACACTGGACTAATAATCCAACATAGTATCTTTGTAGTATCAGGCATAACATTTTGTTCAACTGGCTTCATACTTTTTCCAACCATTTATTTAGCAGGCTCTCCAGATATAAAAGCAAGTAGCTGTAAAATTTGCAGAGAATTCGGTGTCTGTAGCATGACAAAACCATAAAAAACATTTGAGTCAACCGGTGATAGCAATTTGTAAAGATAGTATCAAAAGTAATTCAAAGGTACAAGTAGCCAGTAATTACAAACCCGAAGCTAATAAAATGAAGTGCCATTCACTAATGTAATGGTTAGATTTTAGTACAGTTCACAGCTCTGTCTGTACAACTCATGGGTGAGAAAAGGTGTCTGGTAAATCCTGGCATAAGCTTGAATCTTTTTCTCATAACCTATCTTCCAAAAATGAGCTCATGTTTCTTCTTTTGTATCATAAGTTCAGATGCAGGGACTTGACAGATGAGCTTTAGCTCTTCTTTAAATGAGGATGTCTCTATTTTCTTTCTCAACTGATGCAAAAAAAATTCCCTTGTTTGTCATGAAAAAGTGTGTAACAACTTTCTTTAAATGTCAAAAATTCCTGCAAACAGAAAAGACATTTTCTAACAAAACTACTATATATTTTGGTTAAGACCACTCATTTTATATGACTTTTCCCTGCAATTTCCCTGAAGAAGAATAAAAGTTAAGATTTAAATGTTTTAGACTGTCTACTGGACAATTAATCTTCACTGTATATACACACACTCAGAATTTAACTTCACTTAATTAAATTACCGATGCTTATAAGTAACAAAGCTGAAAGCTTTAGTCAAACAAAAATTTAAAACAGCAATTGCTCTTACATTTTGAGATTAATTTACACAGTATTTCCACCATTAGTAAGTGCCTGTCTCTACTAAGCTCAAGGCAGGTTCACTCCTTATTTCAGACCCTGAATGCCAAATTTGACCCCATATTTCACCCATGCAATCCTATTAAATAAACAGGAGTTGCATAGATATTTATGAGTCCACAGCACGGTTCCATGGAAAGTGCACATCCCATGAGATTGTCATTCCCTCCTCGAGTGTAATTTTCTTTGCTTTAAATCATCAAATAATAACACAAAAAAACCATTACTAATTCTCTAAGGAAGTCAGGACAGCACAGAAAGTTACTTCTAATGCATTTAATAAAATACAGTTTTTATGTTTATACCATACAAATGCATGCCCACATATGCATATATATAAAAGAAAATCAGGGGTCATGACAAGACAAAATTCATAATTTAAAGGCACTGTACATGTCAGACATCCCACTTAACACTTCAAAATGTCAGCATCGTATGACCACTTTCACTAACATACACAGAAAAAGACTCGCTGTGAACATGGCTCATAAAGAGCTTTCAGGCAGTAACTGGCACAGCTATAAATCTACATAAGGTTTGGGAAATAAATCTTGTGCTCTCTGCTGCCCATATAGGAACATTAATCTTAAGAGGAACACAATACAGTACCTCCTTATCTGTTTAAAGTAGGGCAAAGATTTTACTCATGTTAATTGTCCTGACAGAAAAGGATCAGCACTGCATTAATCCATTTAACACATGGCTTATTCTTCACCCCTGTACATTACATAGGCCCAAATGCTTGCTGATACCAAAGATACTCTGTGTTACTTCTTCACAGAGCATTCATATAGCATTCTCATTTGTGTCTTTATACAGCATGTAGCATATTATTCACATAATTCGGTAGAATGAAAGTGGATGTTAATTTTTTTCAGATTCCATGGCTTTGCCATTTGTGTAACATGATAATTCACAATTCAGGTGAAGAGTTACATCACTATATTATTTTATTTTTAACTTACAGTCTCAAAAATAGTTTCTGTTGGCTCTAAAATCTTAACATATAAAAAGTATTATCTTTAACGTAATTTTAACAGTGAAACAGTAACCACTCCGATCTAACTGAAGAAACATCAATGCGAAAAAATAGGATTGTATTTTTCCCACCTTAAAGCAGGCTTCTTGTCTCAAAGAGCATACCTAAGAAGTGCTGTATCAGGCCAGACCACAGGCTGACAGTCCAGTGTCCCAACTCTGAGAGCGGTGAATCACAGAAGTTGAAGAAAAAGCCTAAGAACTGTGTACACATTGGTAATGCTTCCCTGGGTATTGCTTTGCACGTTTTGCACCTCAAGGATAAATTTTGTCCCTTTTGATTTTCTTCGTATCACTCATGTATTTATAATGCTTTCTCAAAACATGCACCCCTTTTTCTCCCTTATTATCTGAGGCTGACATGCTCTAATCTATTTAACAGAAAGTGTTCTTTCACTTTTGATCCTCCCTTTTGCCTTTCCTTGGAGCTCTGTAGGACGTTACAGCCCTGTAGGACAGTTGTTGGCTGCACAGCTGACATGGCTAACCGTTATTTTGCTGTCAGCAACCTAAATCTATGCATATATTACATCACTGGCCTCTGCTATATTAACATTTGGGTCAGTCTAGCCTGTATATAAGCAATCCCTGTGTCTCAAGTAGATCTCCAGAGTATATCCCATGGTTCTTTATGCTGAGAAGTTTGAAGTTGGTCATGTGGCGTCGTCCCCCCCCCCCGACCCCTCCCCAGGCTAACAGTATCAATTGCAGGAAAAGATGTTTGTCTTGAGGGGAAAGCAGTGGGAAAGGCATTAGCAGTTTCCTCTCTATGAAGTGGGTAGGTTCCGGCTTAAGCTAAGGCATTTCTGGGGCTTTAACGAGTATCCTTAGTCACAGAAGCAAGCATCAGTTAAAAACGCAGACACAGGCATCTGCTGAAAGGTTTTGTGTATGAATACTGGCAGCAGCTACTGGTACGTAAGTAGGAACGCAAGACGTCCATGCACGTGACAGGTGCAGAAAGAGGAAGAAGCCAACTTTCAGGTGACGACATTACGGTATGTACCAGAGATTACAATTACCCAAATTATTCATATCCTACAGAGCTGTGGATAACTGGACTCTTGTATTGCTGACGTCAGTGAACCAAACTCCTACTTCCATTCATATTTTGACAAATGCCACCAGAAATGTGCAATTCTGGTGAATGACTGCCACATATGGCCAAGCACCCATCCCAGGCGACATTCCCCCACTTTCTAACAGAGCCCACTAGCTCAGCTAAGCATCCCATTAACACAGCTGTGCTGTTTAATATCCAAGCTACACCTACGCTATACCATGTTGACTTAATTGTAAGCCTCCACATTTGCACAAGGGAGGTCAAGGGCATGCAGGTGGCTGCACCCCCTCCACCAGAGCCTGAAGTCTCCCTTCTTTCCCTCCTGCCTGTTACGACTTCTTGTCTCTCAGGGATCCAGGCCTCGGATACTTTTCTATGTCCTTTGTTTTCTGGATTGTTTATTATCTTCCCTGCGTACCATTCTTCTCTTCACCAAAGCTGCCAGGCTCACCGCAGCATCGCCCTGTGCAGCCTAGAGCCTTTGGTACAGCAGCTGTTTCCAATCAGCCCTGTGGTCCCTCTGAGGACAGAATTAGCCCCTCATTAACCCTCTCCCTCCTGCTGTTATGCACTGATGCAGCTATTTACTTAATTGCAGGGAGCAATTAATATTGTCTTTGTTTGCAGGCATCATTTTTGCCTATTTCAGCTGCAATGCTGAGTATGCAGAAGCAGCACTCTCAGCTGCCACAGATATCTAAGCCCCAGAGAGCATAAAATCTCAAAGCCTCTTTCTAGAAATTGAAGTCAATAAACAGGCATTTTAAAAAAAGACTTTGTGACAAGTTTCAGATTTACAACAGCAAGGGCAAAGTCTAAATGTGTTATTGCTGCAAAAGAGCAGCAACATTAAAAAGTAACCTGCCATTTCTTTTATTTTTTTAACCTGCTCAAAATTGTGGAACATTTCATGATTTAACTTAGCTGAAATACACCTAACTGCTAAATCACATGCCAGAATATTTTGGAAAATATATTGGAAAACAAACTTCTAAAACCATGCTGAAACAAATAAGCTTGTTAAAAAAATGATAGTCTTAGAAAACTAACATTAATTAAGCTGTCACTAATTCTTCACAAGGATATTTTTACTCTGCAATAAGGTGGTTGTTCCTCCTTCTCCCAACCCCACCCCCCATCTTTCTCAGTCCTTTTTCAAGTAACATAAAAGCATTTTGCCTGTTCAAAGAATCTACACGAGAAGGTACTGATGGCCACCTTTCATATACAGCCACGCCTCAGGCGTCTCATCCAATTCTCAGAAGTTGAATATGACATTAGATAGACCCAGACTGAATTTTACTCAAAACTATTATTAAAAAACAGCCCATCTTGAAACAATTTGCACAGCTCTCGCCGAAGTACAAGCAGCAAAGCTGGAAGTGACTACCTGGGGCCAGAAGCAGCAGCCACTCAGTGCCTGCAAACCCAACCCTGCTCAGTCAAACGTATTCATCCCTGCTCTGGCTCTTCCCACACTCCTGGGAACGGTAACAGGATAGCATTCTGTCCTTGGTACAAGGCTTGCTGTCCTAGCAACAGACGTCCACCATCATTGTTTATTTTACTCTTCCTCTAATCCCTCCAGAGGCCCTACTGCTTGCACGTTGAAGTACGTCTCACTACGGAACCTGTGACTCATGGGAGCAAACTCTTGGCATCACACGACTGATTCTGAAACATAATGCTTAACTGTTTACTCAATTTCTCTAAGTGAACCTAAGACTGTATTTGGGACTCTTTCCTCTAGCCATGCAGACACTGAAATTTCTGAGGGGGCTAAGACTGGGGAACAAACTAAAAGCAAGCCAACAGTTTCCTTCTGAAGGAAGAATCCTTACCTTGGGTTCTCAACTTAGTGCTCCAGACATAGTCTAATTTCAGCCACGGAGCATATCTCAAAGCACTCTGCAAAGTGCTCTTTCAGTCTCAACACCTGGAAGGGTAAAAGAGCTACAGATGCCACTGTGACTTTGCTCTTACTTGAGCCACACAATGGCAAATCTTTCTGTCAACTTAGTTGCTCCAACATCACTGTAAGGCAATCTAATCAGCAGGAATCCAAACATGGATTCCAGACGAAAAAATAAAACTGGATTTGACCTAGAAAAAGTGCAAAAGTAAGTAGTTTTCTTTTCTTGTTCTAAGGTTCCAGAACCAGACAGTGTATTTGAACGTCTGCACCACTCTAAATAAAAACCTACTGATATGCACTAGATATTGCTAGAGTAAAAAGGTCTCAGCCTCTGCTAGGACACACTCTGAAAGAACAATTTCTAAGGCCTGGCCTGAGACAGAAAGTTTATAAAAAACGTATTCCACCAAACTTGCACAGTGGACATAAAATGAGCCTCAGTCCTACTGTTCTCTTCCCACTTCAAAGAAACTGTAATCGCAAAAGTGTAATTGCAGGTACAGTGTGGTTTACTCACAAGGGTATGTAAATTCTAGTGCAATTTTTCATGTTCCTAAGATATCATATATCTACATCCAGTCAAATTCTAAGTGCAGGTATTTCTTGAAGGAAGGGAGATGAGGGGCAAGAAGGGAAGACATGTTTCCTCAGATTGTGTCCACCAGCTAGGTGAGATTCTCAAATTACTCCCACAGAGTATTTCTGTAAATGTAATTTGTAGTGCTCTTTAATCCTGTTACTGAGATTTTCCATTTCTCCTGACTCAATAGCAGAGAACCAGAGAAATTCATAACCTGCTTCTCTGAGCTCTGATCATGCACAGTCCATACACACTTAAAACCTCCACTGAAGCTCCATCTATATATGCGTTATAAGACTGAAACAGTCCCCCCTGCACCAGCAGAACATCACACAGTCTCCTCAAGGTGGTGTGGGTCAAAATTGGATTTGTATTAACCTAGTTAAAACTTTTTGCTGAGGTCAGTTCCAGTGCCTGGCAAACGCATGAGATTCAAGACTAAGTCTACAAGAGTGCAAAGTGTGGGCTACCACAGGAGCCCTTATCTCCCCAGTCTTTCTCCCTTTTCCACATTTGGAAAACAATAAACACCAGTTTGGGCTGCTGTTAGAAAACAGAGCAGGAATGCTTATGTGCTGTACAGTGGTCCAAACTTTCTAGTGGTGACAGAAGGTTCGTAACACCTATTTTATGGCCCTCCTTGCAGGTAGACACAGCCAGTTCCATATTTCAGTGCTGCCCACCAGCCATACTCTGGAATTGTCAATTCTGCCTTGTCCTCCTTCTCATACGAGGATGCAGCAACAGCAGCTCATTCCTTATCAGGCTGTGAACAAGCACCTAGGGAGATACTCGGTTGTATGGCTTACATATGCTTCCCCTGTAGTCACCCCCCCTTTTCCCAAAGCTTATGATGGCAGACTTTGTGGACTTGGTCTGTAAATGGTGCTGTGAATTAGACCACCCTGCTCTGAACTAATATACTTGAGTTCCCTGAGATTTGAGTTAGCTGGTTTTCTTGAGTAAGGACATTAAGGGCTTTTCTCTTCTAATTAATAGCAAATGTTCTATTACATTACAAAATCAGAAAATAAGACAGAGATCTGGAAAAGAATTTGAGGACAGTATAAACCAGATGGCTCTAGGCAAGAACATTACACTTAAACATAAACATCTTTCTGCACAACTCATGCACATTTTTGCAGCATTACTTACTTAACGGTTCCAGTGTTACCCCATATCCCAGAACTATATACTGCAGGAGATACAAATGCAGCACAATCAGCCAAGGGAAAATTAGGTTTTGTTTTACATCCTCAGCTATGTGACTGTCGATGGACAGATTTGAACTGCCAACAAAAATTATGGAAACTGTGAGAATCAATCACTCCGTCTGCTCAACCCACTCCTCAGCCACAGGCAGAATGTATGCAGATGGGAATGTCCCAGCCCTCTGAAATCCCAGCAGGCCTTACACATTGTAGCTTAATTTCTATCCAAGCTGATTTTGGGTTTCTAATCCTCACACATGGGACAGAGCTGTTTCTCCCACAAGTCTGAATCATCCACTTTAAAACTATTACATCCTCCTCCTCCACACTCCCTACAGACCACGGGAAGACTGGAGACCCTTCCACGCCCAGTGTGACTGAATTACACTATGATCTTTCAAACAATTTAAAAAATTTTTACATGGGCAGAGATTTAAGAAAAAGTCCTCAATCACCCTTCACCTAAGTCTCTCAGATGGGTAAAACCAAAATAGCATTGTGGCATTCAAGGGATGCAGTTTACATGTGACAGTAAAAAAACCCCTACAACAAATCAAACACCTCCCCCTATCTCCCCAAAACAACAGCAACAAAAAACTCCAGATAATTTCATATTCTTGGAGCCCAACTCATTTAGTCTGACCTTCCAACCAGCACCAACAATATATAACATTACATCCAGAAACTCATGTATCGTGTTTAAAGACAGAGTTGGGAGGCTTATTACAGTCAACTCTTCTGAATTAAAGCCTGCAAACACCACATGCTACTGGTTAAGGATCCCTGGGATTTCCTAAACTGAGGCAGAAAGCAAAATTAATAAAGCTTAAAAATCTTTGAGTGAGAATTATCTTATAAACACTTTACAGAAGTGGGTAATGATATTTCTCTCCTTAGACAAGAATAAATGAGATTGCTTTCCTTTTCCAAACATCAGACAGGGAATGGCAGACCTGGTACTGGAAGCCAGGTGTTTCATTTCCCAGACCAGTGCTCTAATCGTTCAACCATCTTGGCCCCCAATGAATTTTATGAATATATTTTGGCAGGCACAACATAGTGTTAACACTGCTCACTATCCTATTCCACTGTGAATGAATTATACACTACAGTATTGATATATAAATGGTTAGTTCTTAGAAACTAATAAAACTCTGAAGTAAATAATCTTTTTAAAAAAAAATTAAAAGTGAGGTGACATTGCCAGTTTTTTGGTGACAAATAATGAATTTTTAGATTAGGACAATGGGAATTAGCAAGCTTGTTTTGAAATAGCAATTGAGAAGAGACATTTCATTCACATAAACCCACAAATGCACCAGTGATTTTACCTATCTGAAGCCAAAACATGGAGGGAATGAAAGAAAGGCTTTTCTTGTTGCACCACAATGAATATGGAAATGAGGTTTTCTTCCCACTGTAGACATTAAAATTTGGTTACACTTTTTTGGAAACTGTGTAGTAGGTATTGAAGTAAAGATATTTCAATCTGTCTTTCCTGGACAAAGAAACAAGAAAAGCTTACGCAGCCCCCTTGTACCAGCAACAAACCAAAAAGACTTTATAGATCATCATCCTATACCTTAAAATATTTTAATGCAGCAGCTATAATGCAGAGGAGAAAGCGAACTAAAAAGGAGCAAAGAAAGACATACACAAACTACACTGAGTACTAGCATCCAGAACAGAGTATGTAAAAGGGACTGTACATTATTTATAGTTAATAAAGCAGGACCTCAGATGGGAATTGAAATAATTGATATAGCTTATGTTAGTTCCAACTTGTTCACATTTCATGGAAGCCCTGCGGTTGTTTCAGAATGCCCTGTTTTCCATTATAAATTAATCATAGTAATGTGCTCCGCTGTCAGACATCATGGAAATACAAGACCAGCTGACAAACAAGAGTTCTTACCCTCATTTTAAGAGATGACCAAATTAGTTCTTTACAAAGCACCTACCAGCAGATAAAAATACATCTGTCAGCGTATGTAAGAGGTATGTTTGGAAATGCAACCTGGATTTCAAAAGACCTATGAAACTAGAGCCAATCCAATGTACTTACTGTTACTTAAACAGAGAAGCAAACCCTGAGACATGAACAGTCTGGAAGATCAGCAGTGGTATAAGGCTGATGAATGGTACAAAACCATAGAATGATTCATGTTGGATGGTAGGTCTCTAGCCCAATCTCCTGCCCATAGCAGAGCCAAGGTTGCTCAGGACTTGTACAGTTGGGTCTTAAAAACCTCCATGGATGGAGACCGCACAGCTTCTCTGAGTAATCAGTTCCCTTGCTTAACTGCCCTCACAGGGAAAGCTTTTCCCCATATATTCAGTTAACCCTCATTTCATTTTATGCATATTGCCTGTGCATCCTCCCACTACACACTGCAGCAAGAGCCTGACTCCACAATAACCACTCTGCAGGCACAGGTTGCATCAACCTGAAGTCATCCTTTCTTCAGACTGAACAAGCCCAGATCCCTCAGCCTCCGCCCACACCAAGGGCTCCAGCCCCTGATCACCTTGGCAGCGCTCCACTGGCTTCAACTCATCTTTATGGTACTGGCAGGCCCCAAACTGGATGCATAGCCATAATGGGTGTAGAAAATAAAGGATCTAGAGTACAAGGCACAATGGATTTAAAAACACAATAGCTTTTATTAGTTAGCTAAACAGCTTCACCAATAATGCCCAGCTGCTAAGAGGTAAAACACAAACAAACAAACAAAAAAAACAAACAAAAAACCCAACCCAACAAAAAAGTCTTCACAAGGGCCCTTATAGAAATGCAAAACTGCTACAGCAGGAAATGGCTTCACTTCCATTCTGCCACCAATACTTTATTAAGAAAACAAAACAAATGCTCCCAGTCAAACACCCAAACAAAAAAGCCCTAGATGTTGCAACCACAGAATACATTCAGTTTAAGTAGAAACTTCAGGTGCCTCAGGAAAACTTCATTTCAAATTTAATTAACTTATACTTGGACATAAACAATGCCACAATACAGTAAACAAACAAGGTACTAAGCTGTGCAGAGGTATTAACTGGTGAGTCCCATCTTATCTAACTTCTTCAATACCTATAAAAGGGAACTAAAAATGAACTAATGACATCTGCAAATGAGAGTAAACAGGGTGGTGCTGGAAACACCAGTGAAGACTGAGAAACAATACGAAAGACCTACAGAGATGGTTTGGAAATTAAAGTGAATTTGGAAGAAAGCCAGACAATGTAAGATGAGGTGATATTACACTAAGAGTGGGTTAACAAGTAGGAGGGCCCTGAGGGAGGCACCAAAGGAAAGTGAAGCAGCAGGAGAAAGAGTTGTGTCTTTATGGAAGGGGGTCTTATTAAGCAGTCAAGAAGATGACAGCTCTTGTCTGTGCAGCTCAGGTGAGAAGCCATCTGGAATAATCCATTCAGTCCTCAGCAACTGAACACCAAGCAGAGACTGAGGTATTGAGGGAAATTTAGAAAAAAAAAACCAAACAGTGAGAAGGAGGAAGCCGCTGACCTGATTGCTTTGTGTGTTCGTCTACCTACTCTCACCTGCCATCTTCATCACAACAGATTTGTACATCTGTGAGGCACATGACCTTTAAATGGATAATCTGGGTAAATGGCAAGGAGCACTAGCAGCTGATTCCAGGTTAGGGACCCAATGAGGAAATGCATTTTGGCCCAGAAGAATTTAGATACAGAAGAATAAGAAAGGGATGTATATCATGATTTTTTTTCTGACTGTATGATTCTGTTCAATTTGAACAATCTCCCAAGAGACATTTCTGAGTTTCCATTATTTAAAACATGTTGAAGAGTTGGAAAAAGTAGTAGTAGACAAAGATATACACAAGGTACGCCAAGCACTAGTGTTAGGAACAGAACAGAGAGAAATCCTACACTAACTGCAACAGCCAAGCAAAACACCTTTGCCACAGCTCATATTCTATGACACCTTTAAAAACTGTCCTTGCATTTAGACCTCTTAATCTCTTGTCTTTAGAATATAAAAGTATATGTGAAAACAAAAAAAAAAAGGCCCCCAAAATGCAAAAGTATAGAATAACTCTTTCCCTAAAAGCCTTAAAGAATATAACTTGCATTTCAATCAAAGCAAACTTAACCAGCACAACTAGATTTATACCAACAGATCTTTATTACTGTATTACTACCTCTTGTGCATAAGCTAATATCATATCTTAGAATATATCTCTGGTAAGAATAGAAGAATTGTGCCCAAATTCTTTAGAAGAGTCATACTTGTCGTACGTGAGCACCACTGCAGGAAAGCATGTAAATCCATTAACTGGATAGCCTAGTATAGCTTTGATTGGCGTTATTTCTGGCTTGCCACAGAAGACACCCTCCGAATGTCTTCTCTTTTGATTCTTTCCCCCACCCTGCCACAGGGCAGTGAGCGAGTGACCGGCCGGGGTCTTGGCTACCAGAGGGGCTCAACCCACCACGGTGCCCTGAAGCACTGCATGACCCAGTGTGCTCCCCAGTGAGAGAACCCCTACCACTTACAGCACCTTGATCCTCTCCTGTCTCCCAAACACATTCTGAAGACTAATTTTAGTTCTGTATGTGATTACAACAATGACGACGACAAAGAGGGCAAATGACTAATAGAAGCAGGAAGTAACTAAGTCTAGCAATACTTCTTTTCAAATCTACCTAAACTTAAGAACTGAAAAGATGCACTAATCCAACCTGTTAAATTGAACGTTCCAAAACCTATGTGAGATGTTATATAACTCACTGAAACAGAGAAAAAATATACTCTGTGCCAGAGAAGGAGACTTCAACAATTGCCTAAAAATAGCTTTTAAAAAATGAGGGAGTTCACTTCCAAATGAGTGATTCTGACTTTGCTGCTTTCATGCTGGCTGTAATCCAACTCAGCAAGAATGAGGTTTGCCTCTGCAGGTCTGACTAATGCACAACTAATTTCAAAGAGAAGCAACTTGGAAAATCATCAAATACCAATCTGTTCCTTATTCTGTAACGACCAGAACACAAAGCGACTTCTGGGTATAGCACATAGAGGTCACATGCACTGTAGCTTTTCAGAACTCATCTGAAATAAGTTTTATCAAACCCAAAAGGTTCCTTCTGTTGGAGTGAAAACTGACAAAAGGCTATGGCCACAGAAATTCTTCCATATGCTTTACAATTAAACCTCTGGTTTTTATGGAAGCTCTAACAGAAGAACAAACTGGACAAAAACAATGGCAAAGCCAACTGTCAAAAATCATAGAGGAAGCCAAGCAAACTCTGCTTAGGAAGCAAGCCCAGGAGATTCTATGACCACAAACCTTGGTTCTTAGTCAAGAGCATAGAACTAATGAAACAAGTCCCAATGTAAAGACCAAAGGGACAAACGCTGTCTCCGTTGTCAGAGAATGGCATCTCTCCTTCGGAAAGGTTCCTCCAGAAGAGAACAAGACTCTCTCAACTGAGATACTTCAAGGAAACCGTATTTTCTCAGCCCTCATGACCATCCTTCGTGAGTCGCTAGGAAACTCAATGGGTCACAGCTTAAGCTGAGGTCCTTGTTACTGCCATCTCTTCGGTGTGTAGCGGCACCTTCATGTACTCCCACAGATCTATGCTGCTACTTCCTACCTGCATTGTGTCTGGAGCCCGTCCCACATCACACTGCCTACTTGTGCCTTCTGTCCACACCACTGATAAGGAATGTATCAATGACCTCTCTCTTTGCCTGACTTCCATCGCCCTTGGAGTGGGAAAGCTAGCACCATCTTTTTGGCAATGCTCATCAGCAAGACAGAAGGGCAAACTCCGCTCGTTGCACGGTGAGAGTCTTCCTGATGCTTGCCATTTCTTCCTCTCTGCTCCCTTCCTCTATCGTTAAAGATCTGCTTTGTACTTTGGGCATCTTGACTGTCCCTGTAATTCCCCCAGAATACCTAAAATGTAATGGAAAAATGCTGTTGTCTTCACATCCTGTGACGCCTGTACCGCCTCTCAAAACACTCCCACTGCCCTGTCTTCACAGGTGTTTTATTCAGGTGTTTATAGAGTTTCATGGGGGAAGCCTCACTCCTGTCCATGGGGAGGTGAAATTTATCTCCTCTCTGAGTGACAGCCTGTGCAAACGACTGGGCTGGCAGTCCAGTTGTTAATAGAAGACAGTCAGAGACAGCATGTGAGCAAGCAAGAGCGTCAAGACATGCACACCGGCCTCTCCGGGCATGGACAAGTGTCCCAGTGACACTGGGACATGTAAAGCATGCAACAAGTTCAAACAAGGAAGAGGAAGAATGCAGATGGGGAAGGCCTGTGGACATGGGCGAACGTTTAGACCGCACATACTAGCTCTTGTTGTTCACTTTGCTATCGTGTTACACAATGACAAAAGGACGGGAAGGGAGGTCTCTAATAGCAACAGTAATGTGTATATTTTGGCTGGAAACAGAGGATTTACCACACTGGATCAGGAAAGCAACCTATCTGAGGTGCTGTCTTTAGTATTGACTAAAATCCTGCATTTTGGAGGAAACAAGGCCAGTAAAATTTACATAGTTAACAAAATACTCTGCATGGAATATTATAATTATTCCTTATTCCCTACTGCATTTGGGCTGAGGTAATCTGTAGAACGTCGTCTTCTGATATTGAGCAGGATTAGACAATGTACTGCCAAAAATAAAAACACCCAAGTCCTGTCTGTGCAACAGCTGCCCTTGTGATAGCAATGAAGTAAGTGAATAATGCACTTGAACTTCAATGCAAGGTGGAGAAGTGACTTAATAACAGAGTGGCAAACGGGGGATGTGAATTCTCCATGTCCACAGCTGCAAAGGACACTGTATCCACCATACCTCCCATTCTTACTCAAAGTTTGGAAAGACCCTTCTCTAACAGGAGGAAAAGGAAACAGCAAAAAGACAGGTGATGGCTTCTTCTCTATCTGTGAAGTTTTGTTGCACATTGATTCACACAGGAGGCTCACAGTGCTAATGTAAACCAGCCCAAGCACACCCCAAAGGAAGTGGAAAAAAGAAAACAAACAAACAAGGTCAGACACTTTGAAAGGCCTGCACCAACAAAACAGTAAGTTAGGCATAAAACAAAGAAAGATTCATTTGCAATGTTACTTAGAAGATGCCAAACAAACATACAGCAAAAGGAAAGGTTGCTGTACATCTTTCTCTTACTGTAACTGCTAAAAAGCCTTCAAACCTGAGAACCAGGCTGGGAAAAAACCATTTATTTTAAAGCATAGATAGCTTTGGAAAAGAAAAAAGATCCTTCAGACTTCCCAAGAGCATGTTCTGGAACACAGCTCCCTCCCAACTTCCTCAACAACAGGAAAGTAGCTAACCCACAGGGAAGTAAATGGAGAAGAGGATCCTGCACTATAAATGCCTTGTCTCAGCCTCCCAAAGCAAGTTAACAATTATTTAACACTGCAGAGGCAGTGTTTGCAGCATTCTTCAGAAGCACTGGCCAACTCAGAGTGAAAACTAAGGTTCAGAAACAACCGTGGATGTAGCACAGGCACGTCCGTTACTCCTAACACACAGATGGAAGGAAGAGCGAAATGGACTGCCCTTTTCTACCTTCTTTATCGTGGACTTGATAGCAAGAACTTTTCCTGTTTGAGCAAATTAGGTACAATTCCTTCCCTTCCTATGCCTGCTCCAATTCTCACGAGCTCTCTGGCTCTCACAGCAGTACTAAATTGGGGAGGGCTCCCGGAGCCTTCACCACGGCACTTTGCGCCCTTTCTCATAAGATGGAAACAAAGCAAATGCATACAGGCTGCTGGGGCTTACCTGTACTAGCATGCACAAGAGCTGACTGGTGAGGTTTGCTTTGTCTTCTAGTAAAAGAATCTAATGTATGCAAAGATGTGGAAGCAGGTTAGGGCTGTAACAATAGTTGTTATACAATGACTGGGATTAAAGTGAAATGCTTACTGAAAAAAAAATGTTTTTTACGAGAAAACTTTATTACCGTTATCTGTTGCAATGGGCCATTTTGCGTAGGCCCTGCCACACGCAGAAAACAGCTAGGTAGTCTGGTCCAAAAGAGCTTACCCTCTAGATTAGAGTGCGCAGAAATTAAGTTTCCCTGAAATACAGTGTATTCAGATGTGTGGTCTAAATGATAATGATTACTGTAATTAAGTATTATCTCGTATTTTTTATTTGTCTCCAGCTCTTCTGTACTGCCAGGTAGGTTTACATCAAAATATCATTTACAACCAACCTGTATTTGGCATTAGAATAAATTCACTGATGTGAATTAAAAAGGACTGATAATTGAAAACAGGTCTATTCTGGCAGCTGACCTCTGCCACATTTCCAGCTGGCAATGCAAGTATAATGCCCATCAAAATATAGAGGTATAAATTCTTTACGCTCAGGTAAAATGTGGTAGAAAGCCATTTTAAAATGTTGCAAACACCAAATTCACTAAAATCGGTGCTTTAACACAAGTGCAGGCAGAATTTGTTAAATAATTAAAAGAAAGACATTTTTAGCTAAGGAGTTCAAGATGCTGTATTGATTTCCAATACATAACCGCTGCAAAAATTTTCCAAACATTTTATAGAAAATAAGCTTGTTAATTATTTCTCTTGTGTTAGTTGTGGGGACGGAGGCAATTAAAAGCTACAGAGAAGCTTTCAGATCAAAGGAAAGAATAGTTGTACTATGACATGAGATTTTGTTTGGCTTCATTTTTTAAGAGCACAAAGTTTCCCTGGAACTCTCCAGATCTTTCACTGATTTAACCTTCTCAGTAAGTTCTCATTTTTAAAGTTTCAACGGCCAGCTCAGTCATCTAATTCATCTCACCTGTATGTCCAATATGTGATCACGTTCAATTTCACTGGCGCTCCCACTCCCAGCATCTGACATGCCTGAAATCCTTATATCCAGGCTGCTTAATTACCGCATAGCACCACCAGCTCTTCCTCTCCACGTAACTCACATTTACCTCCGAAACGCCGGCGAGCAATCTCGGCGCACAACTGAGGGAGACCGTGATTTGTAAGGCTGGTCCCAGTCCTTCCTGAGACACCCGGGGAGTTCATTGCTCGCTCCCACGTTCATGCGAACATAAAGGGACAGCGCAGGAAAAAAAAAAAAAAAAAAAAAAAAATCAGAATCGCCCTTTAAGTTGCTGCTCCTCCCAGTTAAGGCCACGCAGAGGTTAGGCACGCAGGACGGGAACATTTATTACCCGAAGTCCAACACTCTTGGGTTAAAACGTAGATTAAAAAAAAGTTACGTTTTGCTCACACAGGCTGGCACCTGTCTGCAGTCCCCCGAGGTACCTGTCCCGTTATAAAGCACGGGAAAAAAGTTTTAGTTACACAAAATGGGAAGGAGGGAGGGAGATAAAAAACTGCACCCAGTCTCCAACCATCACGCCGCCTTACCCGGGTCTCTCATCCTCAGTCCTGCGGCGAGCGGCCGCGGCCACGGCCAGGGCTGTCCCAGCACACCACTTCTTGCAGAAAAAACAGCTGCCCGCCCACAGCGCGCGCACACACACCCCCCCACACCCCCCCACACCCACACCCCTCCCGGTTCCCCCCTCCCCCAGCTTCTCCCTCCCTGCCCCCACCTCCTTCCCCGCCTCGCCCTTCCATCCGCCCCCCGGGCCAGAAGGAAAAGCTGCGGGCCAGGAGAAAGCCGAGCGCAGGGCTCACGGCCGGTGGGGCTGCGGGAGGAGAGGCGGGGGGGGGCGCAGGCCGGTGGGCACAGGAGGAGCCGGGCCTGCAGCGCGGCGCGACCACCCCTTCTCCACGGAGAACGGACCCGCGAACTCACTCAGGACACGCACTTTGGGGTCCGTTTCTCACCCCTCTCTCCCCCCCTCCCCCCGAGTTGTATTTCTGGCTGCGGGCTTTCCGCCGTCCCCCTGCGCGTTCCAATGCTTAACAACCCATTAGGAAAAATTTCTCCACCGAAAGGGCTGTCAGGCACTGGAAGGGGCTGCCCAGGGAAGCGGTGGGGTCCCGGTGCTTGGAGGTATTTAAAAGCCGGGCAGACGAGGTGCTTAGGGACACGGTTTAGTGTGGGATGGCAGGGTTAGGTTAACGGTTGGACTTGGATCTTAAAGGCCTTTTCCAAACTAAACGATTTTGTGATTCTAAGAGCCGCGAACGGCTCCGAGCGCAGGGCCCACACACATCCTGCCCGCTGAGCAACTCCCCGCCCTCCCTCCACCCCGGGCAAAACCCGAGGCACAAGCTAGGAGTTGTTCCGGCAACAGCCCCCTTCACTGGGAAACCCCTTCTTGCTTGTTCGTGCACCTCCGTGTAAGGCACATCTGGGAGAGGAAGGGGCGAGAGCAACATGCCCGGGAAGAGAGGAGTGGGCAGCCCAAAAAACTCATCCTTCAAGGGGCACCCCGAGTACCTGCCATGCTCCCCAAAGAGCAGTGAAGTTGCCTTCCTCAAGCAGTAGGAAACCCTCCTCCTGCTCTACCCCCTCCTTCTCCACCTTACAAACCTCAGGCCACCCTGTATCCCCTGGTAGGGACTAGCAGGAACACCCTCCCAGCACCCACATCCACCACTGAAGAGGCACTTTGCATAACTCTGCATTTTTGGCCATTCTTTTCTCTCAGTACCTTCCGCACAGCCCTCCATGTTCTGCAGATACTTATTTCTGCCTCACTTAGAACTGGTAGAGAATGTCACAAAATGCGGCAGAATACCGATTATTTGTGAGAATTTCTGTTTTCCTGTTTCTGTATGAAAGCTCCTTACCCACATGAACAGGAAATCTTGTGGTAATCAGCCTCCTCCCTTTTGTTAAAAACACTGATGCTGGCTGCCTGGGAAGCAAAAACAAATCCATCCTGAGTTCAAAGGCATTTCTGCATTCCAGTTGTTTCTCTGACAATGCTATGTTACAGAGCAGCCAATTTTTTTTTCTCCGATAGCAAAGCGGCAAACTGCACTTTAAAAAAAAACCCCACATACACAATAAACAAAGCTTCTCATATCTGCTTCTGAAGAACAATGCCCTTACCTTCATAAACTGCTTACTCGTCCCATTAGCAGTGAACAGAGCACCTTACGACTAACAAACTCTGCAATTTTTTTGTCGGTGCGGCTTGATGAAGCGTTAGCTCCTTTCACACTCTCAGTCTCTGCAGCATGGGAAATATCTCGGCTTCAGCCTTCCCTCTGAGTCGATCCCCCTGCTCTCAATCGGTATATGGTGAACATGTGACAGCAGGACTTCTCCATCGAGACTCATCTCATATCAATAAGAGCT
This sequence comes from Gorsachius goisagi, assembly GCA_018403395.1. NCBI lineage: Eukaryota > Metazoa > Chordata > Aves > Pelecaniformes > Ardeidae > Gorsachius > Gorsachius goisagi. The sequence continues at coordinate 39,310 of BOSO01016692.1, forward strand.
TTCAGGATGACCCAAACCACAGATTACTTTACGTCTCAATGGTACTTTGCGGGCCTTATCTGGAGGCTGGAGAGCGTTCCCTTTGCATATCACATTTCCAGATGGGCAAAGGATTTATTTTCAGGTGCTCACATTTGTAGTAAATTTCCAAGTACAAGCCTACAGTAATAAAGATCGGGTATACAACAACAGAGGACAAAACGCTCTACAATTCAACAAAAGGTTAGAAGTCACTGATTAGAAACAGAGGAGAAAGGGAAACTGTTATTTTAATCTAAAGACATGCAGATTCATCTGGTTTTGCAGTGCTAAATACCACTTCGACAAAACTACTACATTATTTAGCAAGGCAAGTCAAAACGCACCATTTTATCCATTCAAGGGTCATCCAGAACATACTGTAGGAAGTGTAAAAGCACACAGGAAGATACTCCCCGTTTCTGTGAAGCATTTGAGTGCTTAAACTAAATCTATAGTTGTCTTCATCATTAATGAAAAAATAAGAAACCATGAAAACATGACATATACAAGATGTATGTGGATCCTAAAGCGCAGCAGCAGACCGATAAAATGAACACATATCGTTGTCAATACTCAGCTTACAAATGTCACCACACTAAAATCCATTCCAAATAAAGTTCTGGGTTGCAGATCCTAACAACACAGCCAACTTCACTACGTCGCAACGTAGACTGTCATGTTACTATCCACATATGTCGCCTTGTATTTGAAATGAAAATGCACGTTATTTGTCACTGCTGCTTGCAAGCCTTCGCCTAGAAAGGCGACTTAACTACTGGTCAGACTAATATTTTTGACTCTTTCCCTAAGGTTTACTACAAAAATATTTCAAAGCACTTTCTTATGGAAGGAATCCACTCTTTTAGAGTCAATAATTTGCAGGAGAATGCCCACCTCTTGCACAAATTGCCACAAAAAATTCTGTATTAATTGGCACTACGTGGCTACGTGGATAAATTTCATCACACATTTGGCCTGAATATGAATGACGAATTTCAGTTTTGAGCTATTTTACTGAAAACTGAATTCCCTAAATACATACACTCACACATACGGAGTTAAACACAGGAATACATGAATATTTTTGTATAGATCCATGTTCGTGTTATAAGCAGTAATTCAGAAACTTGATTGAATACTGTAAAGAAAATTAAATCTTGTTCATTACTTCAAGATTGGAACAACACATTTAAACAAAAGTGAATTATTTGACAATACTTCCATAAATAATGGCTGTTAGCTGTCCTGAGTGACACGTAGCTTCCTTGGACAGACTGTTTTCAGAGCTCCCAACCTCACCCACCAGGTGAACGGCACGGGTAGTCATTCTAGGTTTATCTCTCCAAGTCATTGTCTCCATATATGTTCCACAACAGTCCTGCCTTGCAAGCTTTTACCATTACAGGATTTAAAAAAGAAAAACCACCCAGAAATACAATGTTATCCGTACAGTTCTGCTGTTCTACTACACCAGTATTAAGTGCACAGGTATCTCCAGCCCATTCTTCATCATTTCTCTATAACTCCTCTGTTCCAAAGCTGTGTCAGACTCTGCCCCTGCCCCAAGTGCCATACCACCGTTGAGTTGTGCGCTTCTGATGCATGTCATGTTGTGCCTTCAATTCCCTTCCTCATAACCAATACCAGCACGCATTTGTAACCCTGAGGAGCTGCTCTGGTTCATCATCAAACTGCAGTATTTTAAAAGGTGGTTTAGATGATGTGCAGATTCTCAGGATTTATTTGCTTCAGACACTTGGTGTGCTCAAAGGTTTCCTTCTCTTTCCCCGCCTTTTGTGCTATAAATAAATCAACCAACTGAAATGGGCTGAATAAAGTTGGTTAAACTGCTTCCTAGTAATTAAAATGAAAAACTGTCCCTGATACCCTCATTTTAATGTATCCTCAAAGACACAGGGTTCTGAGCAACACGTTGACATCATTAAAGCACTTTAATAAAACTGTTTTGAGGGAATCAGACCAGAAGTAGGTGCTTCTGACAATGGTTTATACCACCAGGAACAACCAATTCTTGTACTATCAGAGGGAACTTTTGAAGGAAAATGGTAAAAACTTCACATTTGTAGCACGCTGAAACGGCTGAAGCCAACGAGCACACAAGCATGTGGGTTATGGCAGACCAGCCTCTGAAGCACGCACATTCGGAAAATATTTGACGTGAGACACAGTCAGGCATCCTGCCAATAAGTAATGATAACCCTAAAAGCTGTAAGTAGCTATAACCACCTCCCCACTTACCCAAAATATATCTGTTTACAGCCAACAAATAAGTATAATAGTAACACCAGAGTAATCCCTGGGCACCTTGCAGAACAGGTAAACTCAAAAATAGCCTCTGTAGCAAATCTTTTTTCCTTTCAGCCTTTAAACCTTCTTCCTGTTATACTAAAGGCAAACTGGACTTTAAAAAGATTTTTTTAATCATCACTTTTAAAATCTTTATTTTTGTTTCAGAGAAATTAAATTAATATCCAGCCAAACCACACCAAATATCCAGCCAAACCATATAAACAAAACCAGCAAGGGGAGTCAGAGAAAAATACAATAAAAACAACAGCACTATACACAAGTTTCCTTTGGATAGCTTGCAACATATTCCTCAGACAATAATCAGAAAGATGTGCTGTTGTACCAAAAGCCAGTGTTATGCCCAGTGCTCCTGAATTACATCAGAACAGTTAGCAGCTTCATCTGACCTATTTATATTTCCTCTTTTAATGGGCATAGCTGATTCCAGAGAAGAGCTATGCAGACCATCTGTCGGAAAGACATTTAAAAAATGTTTGGAACATATCAAAGATAACAGTGAGTGCAGTATTTATTAATTTTTCCATTAAAAATAAGCCTTCTCAGTAATTTTTTAATGAGCTTTGCCAAGTAAAATTTATATACTACCCAAAATGCAGTATTTGTTTGACTGAGGAAAAGAATCGACAGACTCATCATCCTACCTCAGGCCTTGCACAGAAAGGAGGGAAATCTACAGTTACCAGCAAACTAACTAATATTACATGACAATCACTCCACCCATAGCAACTCTACCATCTGAATTGCTCCAAATAAAACTAAGTATTCTAACAGACAGACAAACTGGGGCAGGGCAGTAAGCGCATAGAGTGGTGCTGACTGAAACCTTATTAAAATGAAAGCAGTGCTCTGACATGTATCCCAGCCTTGTCCTTCTTTGAAAGTCATGCCTTCCCTTCCCTTCTTCAAAAAGCAATGTGCCTGGCAAAACCAATTATTTCTGGGAAGCAACGAACCCAGGGAGAGGAGAATCTTTGTATCTCACAAACACAGCAGACGGCACTGCAGTAACATTAACCAGTTCAATATGACCAGCAGATTTCAATCTGCAGAACTAAAACTTAACTCATATTTATGTAAGAAAAAAACCAACAAACCCAACCTTTTCAACAATTAGTTTCTTCTTTAGTATTTTTATATATGTACATTTATGTGGCAGCTTTTATATATTTCATGCATGCAAACTCTCTCTGAAAACCTAGCCTTTTATATCTCTCTCTCAGTAATTCTCATGCAAACAGGGTTAAACTTTTGCTACTCAGGCTTTCAGATTTGGCCTACACTTGCATGCACAGGTAAATTTATGCCTGTAACCAGCACTTGCAAAAATAAAGGGAGAGATGAAGATTTACCAGAACAAGTATAGGGCTGCTTACACATATCTGAACTGCAAAAAAGGTGTATTTTCAAGTATACCAAATACATTCGACTGAACCAATCTTTTGGCCAATCCTGACCTGAACTCTAAAATGCCAGTGACGGGAACAGACTAAATGTTCATTTGAACGCAGCCAACATCATACAAAAGGCTTTCAAGCAAGAGCAGTTTACTGCAAGCTGACCCATCTACTTTGTCCTTAATTCTCCATTAAGAACATAATAATATACATGTTATATACTATAATATACCTAATATATAATAACATACACAATACATAATAATAACAGACATATAACACACAATTTTGCCTTTTGTGGTTTTATTATTCCTGTTTCTAAATCAGAGTGAAGTGCTGCCTCAGTTTAAAACAGGTTCTACTGATCTAGCTTAAGTTAGACAGGAATATCAGAATTTCTAACTCAAAATTCTGTAATTTTCAATTCCCCTTTCTCCCCCTGAATTAACTCCATGTCACGCAAGTATATAATTTTAAAGTTTCATTTTGCTTACCACATTGACCTATGGGAAAGCTCTTCATGCCCTGGAAAACAGACAGCTCTATTACAGTGTGAGCTACGTATGGATGCAAGCCGATTTGGGTGTGTCAGTGATAAACAAGTATGGACAGTGATCGCACGGAACAACTGGTTGCATTAGACTCACAGAATTTAAAACCAGAAGAAACAGTGATGATCTAATCTGACCTCCTGCATAACACAGGCTGTATAACCCCACCTAGCAATTACCTGCCTCTGTGACAAGTTTGATATGGTAACTCACCAACACTGGTTTTGCCAGATCCATTTTGAAACAGTCACCTACAACGCTAATTTGAAGCATGCTGCATCAGGCAGATTCCACACCTCCCAAACATGCTTCCCAGAAGACAGAGGGATGTCCTCTTCTGGATCCAGAGATTACTGCCCCACGTTACCACCCCACGGCTGTGCTGACGGTGCAGTTGCTCGCTACCTCGCACAAAGCAGCTGAATTAGCTCACCCTACAGCCGAGCAATCACCTGCCCAGTGCCCCATGGCATGCACGCACTGGGTGCAGCGCCCTGGCATTAGCACCAACAGTTGCAACTGTCAAGCTCACAGCTCTCCAGGCAGCAGGTGAAGCCAAATGCACTTTTTTAGCCCAAGGACTTACCCCCTGCCTTAGGAAGAACACCTTGGGATGGACACGAGGCAGTTCTCTTGCATGGCTTTGGGTGGCTTCCACAAGCCTTGTGAGAACAAGGTATCCCACAGCTGTAACACGTAACTAAATGAAGCAAACCCAGCAAAACATTCATTCAACTTCTAATTGGTTTTGGCATTGTCAAATAAACTGTCCAGATACACAAGTGGACACCGACCCTTTCGACACAAACGTTTTAGTAAGATTTACGTTGCAGGTATGTTTTGCAAGTACAAAGACATTTTTGTGCCACAGAGACAAAACTGATTAGATTGACAAGAAAAAAGTATTTCAAGTTTTCATATTCTTCATTAAATTAGGTTTTGTACATACTAATCTCATATATGATTATTTCAACCCATTTGTTTGACAGCCTGAGCCCATATACAGAGAAATATATTCAAAATTGAGTTTTAAACTCTTGCTTTCTTTAGAACACAGGACTTTCCAATGAGTTAATGTAACTGTTATATTTTATAAATCTACAAGATTTTAAACGCTTGCCTTTTTTTTTTTATTTAATACATTCCTTATACCCATAGGCATTCAAATACTGAGAAAACTCCGCCAGAAAAACTTTTGGCTCCTGACTGCAACCTACACATGTTCTCTGATCAAGATTCGCTCCTCCAATACTTATCATGAGTCAGAACAAAAGAAGATAACCAAAGTGGTCTACCTCAGAAACCTACCTTCAAGTAAATGCTCTCTCCTGCTCTTTCCAGTGCAGTAGTAATCAGCAGATCGAGCATTAGCCAGAAAGCTTTTACGTACTGTACCTATCTTCCTAGTCATTTCACACAATAAAAACTGTTGGGGAAAGCTGCAGCCCTACAAATCACTTGGAACATGGAGGCAAAACAGCTGAAGCACGATTAGAGTTAGAAAACCCACCGTGCTGTAACAGCACCCTTCAGCTTTGTGCACCTTCTCCTTCTGCCTCCTCAGGTAACACCAGCTGAACTATATTCTTAAAGAAAACGGGCTTTTTCTTCTGATTTTTTTTTCTGTTGCTATATGAACTAGTAAGTTAGCGACAATATTCAATTCTGCTTCATTTATCATTAACAAAACCACCAGTCAAGTTCTAAAAGCTGGAAGTATTTCCTCAAGGTATGGAACAAAGCCACCATCTGCCTTTTACATTCCAGGTTTTCTTTTTGAGCGACACACATGGTCTAGATGTTTAATACCAACACAGAAGTACAAAGATAAAATCCTTAACCAAATACAAGGGCTCTTCTCTTTTACTGATATGTAGGTATGTTTTTTGGCAGCTTCCAACCTGACACCCATCATACCGAGGGACGCAGCATTTCAGGTCCCTGTGTTCTGGAGAGACTTCTGCTTAATTCCTGTTCAACATCAGACTCAGTCCACCATAACTTTTTGAAGAACATTTTCAGCATTTATCAGAGACCTAAGCATGTAATAATCACAAGTATATAAACTAAAGACAACTGCTGTGTTTGTTCTTTCCCAAATACAGTAATCCTTTAGGGCAAACACTGTCGGCATAAAACATTTTATGCAGGAATACCGCTGTCATACTTTTAATTTTTATATAAAAATACAGAGACAGAGAGAGCATAATCCTTAAGCAAACAGATATGTGGTTTTATGGGCCAACAGGCAATATGGCTTGAGGGAGAAGTTTCCAGTAGAATGCTCTGATCACAGGTCACTGATTTAGTTGTGAAAAGCTATTCAAGTATTCATCCGGCTTCTCCTTTTTTTTAATCCTATTAAATTGTACTGACTACATACTTCCATGATAATCACACCGTTTTCCACATTTCAGATGGGGAAATAACTTTTAACAGATGCACGGCTGAAAAAGCAAGGTTGTGCAGACATCAGTGTCATCACCTTAAGCACAAAAAGGATGCGTTTTGGCATTCAGAAAACTTGACATGTAACAACTCTCGCACTGAATTTTTTATTTATCACCGGATAAACCAGGTAAGGGGGATTATAGCAGATGATTGCAGGGGTTTAGCTCAGCTGTTGTGAAAACAACCTTGTCTCCTCTCCATTAGGAATTCATAATGAAATGCAAAAACATTTCTTCTTGTAACAAAAACTGCAGCTGTATCCTTTCCGTCAGGAGGCACAGCCAATGGCCCTGACTCACACTGCCAGGAAGAGTTCCTCCCCCACGCCGACCTCTCCCAATTACCTCCAGAATACATACCTCCTCCTGAGCCGCTGCAGCTCACAGCCATCGCCGTGGGTGTGAATCACAGCCGGCTTCTGGCTGCGTCACCCTACAACACCGCAAACAATGCAGCTGAGGAGCCCAGCTGATGTCCAGCTGAGCCAGGCCTCCTGCAGACAGGAGGTTACCTACCAAAAGGCGGTAACAGCGGCCAGACACTCTTGGCCACAAAAACTCCCTCTGCCTGAAAGCGTGACTGAGAGCTCAAGGCAACCTCTTCTAAAAATGCTTTTGACTTTCCCCCAAGAGGTTCACATACTCTGTATGCAGATGCATATCCACTATATGTGTATATATAAAGAGCAGATCACGTGGTCTACTCAGGTGTGAGATAACAGAATAGTAATCGCGTAAATTTTACACTTGCATTTTTCAGTATCAGGTGATTCTTACACTCCTTATTTACTACAGTTACTGAAAAGTAAGATCCCAATAGCTTCTGTACCTTTTTCAGGTCCATTACACTCCTGTTGTATAAACATCACAGAGGTAATGGATTCTAGTCTAAATTTAAGCCTAAATCAAAGCCATTAATTTTGTCACCCAAAACTATTATTGCTAAAATATTTTCCCATTACAGATAGTCCCATTTTAGAGTCAATTCCTCACTGGTGTCACAAAATTATTCCTTTTTACACTGTTGCATGAGTACAATTACCGTTACAGAGAGATCTCCCCACTGATTTTTCACTTCTGTTGTCTCAAAACTTTTCAGTACTTCCATACATGTAAAAAAGATTTGCCTGCACATTTACTAAACTTAACACTTAGATGCACCCTGGCTCCTGAGAACATTTCCTCCAATCATCAGTCATATTAACCTTAACTCAGGAGTATTTTAATTAAAAAGTATTTACAGAATCACTATCCTTCATCGGAACAACCTTGCATCTTGAGTGAAAAGTAAATTATTTTCCTAAAGTTCTCTGACAAAATTAACCCCTACTGCTCATTTCTTTCACTGCTAGGCAGTTCTCATTTACAACATTCCCAGAAGCATCTGGTAAAATCTTTACTAATGGTAAAAGCAGCTCCCCAGATTAATATGAACCCAAGGTAGTATTTCTTCATAACACTAATCGTTTAAAAAAGAAATCACAGAATGACGGAATGGTTGAGGATGGAGGGGACCCTCGGAGGTCACCTGGTTCAACTACCTGCTCAAGCAGGCTCCCCTGGACCTGGCCGCCCCAAGGAGCATGTCCAGATGGCTTTTGAGTATCTCCAAGGATGGAAACTCCACCAGCTCTCTGGGCAACCTATGCCAGTGCTCGGTCACCCTGTCGTAGCTTAACCCTGTCTGGATGCCAGGTGCCCACCAAAGCCACTCTATCACTCCCCTCCTCAGCTGGGCAGGGGAGAGAAAATACAAGGAAAGTCTTGTGGGTCGAGATAAGGAGACGGAGAGATCACTCAGCAATTACCATCACGGGCAAAACAGACTCGATTTGGGAAAATTAATTTATTGCCAATCAAAGGTCAGAGTACAATAATGAGAAATAAAAACAAATGTAAAAAACACCTTCTTCCCACTTCCTGGGCTCAGCTTTGCTTCTGGCTTTTCTACCTCCTCCCCACCCCAAGCGGCACAGGGGGACAGGGAATGGGGGTTGGAGTCAGTCCATCACACGTTGTCTCTGCTGCTCCTTCCTCCTCAGGGCAGGACTCCTCACACTCTGCCCCTGCTCCAGCCTGGGGTCCCTCCCACGGGAGACAGTCCTCCACAAACTGCTCCAGCGTGGGTCCTTCCGACAGGCTGCAGTTCTTCACGATCTGCTCCAGCATGGGTCCCTTCCACGGGGTGCAGTCCGTGAGGAGCAGACGGCTCCAGCATGGGTCCCCTGCAGGATCACCAGCCCGGCCAGCAAACCTGCCCCAGCCTGGGCTCNNGGGGTCACAGCCTCCTTTGGGCACCCCCCTGCTCCAGTGTGGGGTCCTCCCCGGGCTGCAGGTGGGGATCTGCTCTCCCGTGGGCCTCCCTGGGCTGCAGGGGCACAGCCTGCCCCGCCATGGGCTGCACCAGGGGCTGCAGGGGAATCTGCGCCAGCGCCTGGAGCTCCTTCTGCCCCTCCTGCTGCACTGGCCTGGGGGGCTGCAGGGCTGCTCCTCTCACAGATTCTCACCCCCCTCTCCTGGCTGCTATTGCACAGCAGTTTTTTCCCCTTCTTTAGTATGTTATCTCAGAGGCGCTACTACTATCACTGATGGGCTCAACCTTGGCCAGTGGCAGGTCCATCTTGGAGCCAGCTGGTATTGGCTCTGTCGGACATAGGGGAAGCTTCTGGCATCTTCTGCTCCCTCGCTACCAAAACCTTGCCATGCAAACCCAATACACACTCTCACAAGGAAAAGGTGTTTCCTGATGTTCAGGAGGAACCTCCTGTGCTTCAGTGCGTGCCAAAGCTGTTAGGGAGAATGCTGAAGTGATGCAGTACGATCGGTGAACTACAGACATGCAATATTGCAACGCTGTATCTGAGTAATATAGCTTACTAAAAATCAAGGAATTAACATTAAAAACTCAAATGTTAATAACTGTTCTTGTTAGAGGTTTTCAGCTATCACTGTATATTACAGCAGATGCAGCAAATAATTCTTCACGTTTTTTTAATCTTTATAGTTAAAAACAATGTTCTTCTTGTTCTTTTTTAATGAAAGTGACAGTGAAGCACTTGCAAGTCTGACCCATAACCCCTTTTTATGCCACTGCCTGTAGAGCCAGAACACAAACATGCTCTATTCCCCAAGAAGGTGGAACCAAACACATTTTATTAAACAAGAAAATAACTATCAAGTTGTTGTGGTTTAACCCCAGGAGGCAGGTAAGCACCACATGGGACTCGCTCATGGGACAGGGTAAGAGGAAAGGAAGAGTAAAAGCAAGAAAACTTGGGGTCAAATAGAAATTGTTTAATAGGTGAAGGTGAAGTAGAAGAAGAGAGAAAGGAAAAAAAATTAAACAAGTGATGCAAAGGCATTTGCTCACCACCTCCCACAGGTAGACTGATGCCCAGCCAGTTCCCGAGAAGAAGATAGCTAACCTCCTCAAATCCCCTCCTCTTCCTCCTTACTGCTGAGCATGACGTTATAGGGCATGAAATATCTCTTTGGTTAGTTCGGGTCACCTGCCTGGTTGTGTCCCCTCCCAACTTGTTGCACACCCCCCTGATCTATTCACTGGGGACAGAAAAACAGAAAAACCCTTGACCCTGTGCAAGCACTGTTCAGCAACACTTAAAACATTAGTGTGTTATCTGCACTTGTTTTGGTTAAAAGTCTAAACCGCAGCACCATACGAGCTGCTATGAAGAAAATTAATTCCATCCCATCCAGGCCCAGTACAAGAATGAAAAATTAATGCAGACAAATCACATGCTAGGGCAAGAAAAAATACTAGTAATTGTAAAATAAAAGAAGGAGGAAATGTCAAGAAAATCTGTTTTAAAAATATTTCTGGGAAAAGGATTGAACAAACACAAAAAACAATGCGCTAATCTGAGGGTAAGGCCATTAAATGATAACAAACTCAGGTATGCAAAGACATTAGTGAGCTAAAAATAAAGCAAAGATGGGTGGCAAGGACAATGCAAGGCTGCAACAAGAAAAGTCATTAGACGATAAAAGAGCTGACTGTTAAGGAAAAGAAAATCAAGGAATGACTCTTTGTTGCCTCATAATACAAAAATAAAGTTGTGACGCTGGAAAGGATCAGCTGCCAGGTTCAATACAAACAGAAAGGTACCTTCACACAATGTGCCACTTGGCTTTGGGACCACTACCCTGAAACATTGTTGATGTTTTCAGTTTACATGGACCCAAAGAACTAACATTTCCATTAACACAAGAAAAAACCTTCAAAAACCGTCCAGCAGAATGGCCTACTCCCAAAACAGCTCTAGCTCAACATGGTTGGCGGGGCATAGCAGTACTTCACTGTCAAAAGCATCTATGCTCAGCCACTATCTGAAACCAGACCACGGGGCAGCTGAACTTCTGGTCTGATATTGTATGGGCTTAGCTTTTACGAATGGCTTAAGAAATTATTTATCAATTTAGATTTTACAGCTCCCAAAACCTCATTTTCCTTATTAAAGATTTGCCATTTTGACATGGAGCTGCTTGGTCCTGCTCCGAGAAATTTGTTTCCAGACCCTCACGGTGTGTGCAGCCCACTGATTCAGCCCAAATACGATGCTATGCCTTGCAGGCAGAAGAGCGTAAGCCTCCAGAAGCAGAGCAGCCCCTAGTGAAACAGAAACTCTCCTCTCAGGACAGAAAAGCACCAGACCTGCTCCTTGCTTTCTGCCCAGAGCCTTCCACATCTTCACCCATGCCAAATTGTTTGGCTTGTATGCCAGCTTTTTTGGCTGCTGCCCGAGTGGGCAAGAACAATTTCTTTTACCTCACTTTCCCTGAAACTCAGTGCTGCTTGTTTTCACTAACATTAACAAACTCCAGGGGGATAGGCTAAAAAGGAAAATAATCTGGAAGAGCACAAAGAGCAAGAGAAAAAGGAGAGGAAAACAGACAGAGAGAAGTTCTTTAGGAAACTGAAGCTGAGAACTGGACGTGCAAGTCCACCAGAGCACAGCAGTAGAAGCAGTGATGAGATCAGTGATTAGTCAGCAAGGAGAGCACTTTAAGCATCCACACTGAGGTTTTACCAAGGTATCTTTGGAATTTAGGCAGCTAAACAGCACATAAGTTTAATAGTAAAACTCTAAGGGAATGGAAAAAAAGTAATTTTAAAAGGAGGATTTTCCCTTGGGAGAATGCAATACAGAGTGGTTAACAGAGACTGCAAAACATGGATGACAAGACTGGGATTTTTGTGGAGTTTAAAAATCCCTGAAGCTGGGACCACATCATCATACAGATTTCATACATTAAATCAGCCAAGAAAGCAGCGTGCAAAGGAAGAAAGGACTGCTTGGTTTTAAACAACCTGCATTTGAGTGAGTTCAGAAAATACTGTGGGAATAAAGAGAGGAGACATGGGCAGCAGAACTATTTCCATCCAGCTGCAGTCTCAGCTACCACTTTGGCGATGGTACCACCCAGCGAACATGGCCGGAGAGGGAAGTTTGTGCCTACGGAAGGAAAACGATCACTGGTATGCTAAGAACAGTACTGTTTCTTTCCACTGCCAAAGAAACCAGAGCTGCAAGGGAGAATCTAAAGACATATAGGACAAATTCTGGACACGGGTTTCTCCAGAGCAGCGCAGCAGCACAAACACAGGTATCAAGACTCAGTGAGTAAGAGAGGAATGCCCTTCACTCCCCGTTAATGAACCAGGCCCCCAAGACTGCTACTGCTGCTATCAGGAACAATTTGGTTGTTCCCCGTTTGTATCATGCCCTGACGAGATCAGTACTGTTAGAAGTACTCCTGGAAGAAAAAGGATTGCAGCTGAAATGTGAAATGTGTAATGTTATTAGCATGGTCATGTAAGCTATGTAACAGCACTGTGAATCCCTATGGTTTACGCCCCAGTCAAAACGAATTCCAAAGTGGATTAACTGAAAGCTAAATCTCTATTCTATTAAACATGCAAGACCTAGAAAAGTTATCTTTACCCAAAAATTTAAGTCAATGTTTTTTCATGTGTGTAGCAGTGCATCAGCAGAAGTTTAAACATCACATGAACACTCCATCATTAAAAGAATTTCCACCTTGTGACAGCAGCAATGATTCTAGTAGCAAGTATTAGCCATCAGATTTCAGCTTAAATGTTCCATAGGGTTTTTTGTTCACAAAGACAGCTTGTTGTCCAAGCTCCAAATCTCCGTTTAAAAAAACACCATGAAAATAGGAGGACTTGGTAGTGCATCTGACAAACTTCTAAAATTATGTAATACTTCATCTGTGAGAGCACCTATTCTCTTTGCAGTTTAAAGAGAAGGTCTGTTTGTTAAATTGGCAAAGTTTGGACAGCAATATCTAAAGCAGGTATTTCTTTGGCTTCCAGAGTTGTAACACGAGCGAGTAAGCATGCATGCCAACACACATACAACAGGTAACACACGATCATACACAGCCAGAAATTCTTGTATTACAGCAGGATCAAAGGCCCAAAATATTTCAGTTATTCAACGTAACACTCCTGAATTATTAAATTTCAACCTCAATACTAGCTAAACCCACAATTAATTACTGCTTTTGATCAATTCTCACTTTCATTTCTTTATGCAAAGATTTTCTACATATGCATGGAACCAAAGAAAGAGTAAAAGTAGAAAACTAAGCTATAAACACACCGGTACCGCACTCCACAGACAAGCAGCTCTACAACTGTGATGTAATTCAAGGGTATCATAAGATAAGTGTTCTGTTTGACGTAGTCTTTAATCTTAAGACAAAATGTTTAATCAAAACAGTCTTTATCCTTAAGATAAAAAAAAAGTCCCAGCTGAAACTGGAGATTGTGGGTGCTGATGATATCACAACAAAAAGTCTAACGTCAATCAAAAGAGATTGCAGGGCCCTGGGAAGAACGCTTAAAAAAGCCAGGAGCGTAAGCAGTGTTTTCCTCAGTCCTCCCAATAACAGGGACAGACTTTAGAAGAAAGAGGTGAGTCTAAGATATGAATACCTGGTTCCAGGACTGGTGCCTTCACCAAAATTTTGGGATTTTAAACCATGGAAGAATCTTTGAGGCACAAGGTATGCTGGGGCCTGATGGGATCCACCTGTCCTGATGGGGCAAACAAATCTTTGGACATAAGCTGGTGGGACTGATCAAGAATGCTTTAAACTAGAATCGATGGGGGAAGAGGATTGCTGAAGGTAAGCCAAGGATTAGCACAGTATCGCCTGAGCATGGCAATGTTAGTGGGAACACTTACACTGCTCCTGGGAGCACAGAGGGCTCAGGAGCATATCAGAAATGCTTGTACACCAACACATGCAGTATGAGAAACAAATGGGATGAACTATGATATCATTGGTATTAGTAAGACTTGGTGGAATGAGTTCTACAGTTGGAGTACTGGGATGGAGGGCCACAGGCTGTTTAGGAGGGACAGGCACCTCATAGCATCATTCTGGACAAATTGTTCAACTGTGGGATGAGGGGGTTCACGGTGTGCTGGGTGAAGAACTGGCTGAAGGGCTGAGATCAAAGGGTTGTAGTGAATGGGGATACATCTGGCTGACAACCGTTCACCAGTGGTGTTCCTCAGGGTTCAATCCTAGGGCCAGTTCTGTTCCATATAATCATCAATGATCTGGATGCAGGAGTTGAAGGCACCATTAGCAAGCTTGCTGATGACACCAAACTGGTGGCATCAAACACAGCACAGCCAGCCAGCCAAAAGAGGTGATTGTCCCCCTGTATTCAGCATTGGTGTGCCCTCACCTGGAGTGTTGTGTATGGTTCTGGACCCCACAATTTAAGAAGGTCATGGAGGTCCTTGAATGTGTCCATAGGAGGACAACCAAGCTGGTGGAAGGGCTGGAAGTCATGTCCTGTGAGGGGCGGCTGAGGACTTTGGGTTTACCTAGTTTGGAGAAAGTGAGGCTGAGAGGTGACCTCATTGCTCTCTGCAGCTTCCTGTGGAGGGGACGTGGAGAGGGAGGTGCTGATCTCTTCTCCCTGGGATCCAGTGACAGGACACCCAGGAATGGCTCAAAGCTGCAGCAGGGGAGGTTCACACTGGATATTAGGAAGCCTTTCTTTACCGAGAGCGTGGTCAAACACTGGAATAGGCTTCCTAGAGAGGTGGTCAATGCCCCAAGCCTGTCAGTGTTTACGAGACTTTTGGTCAGTGCCCTCAGTAATGTAACTTTTGGTGAACCCTAAAGTGGTCAGTGTAGGTCTCTACCAACTGGAATATTCTACTCTATTCTAAGATGCCAACATTGTTGTTGTTTTAGTAGAATCCAAAGACTGCTATACCTCTGTGACACAGTAATATTCACCGGGCAGCCCTGTTTGCATTTGGGTACATACTTAATTTTAACAATAGGTTACATACATGGGTTAATAGGTAGTTTTTTTCTGTTAGTGTTTAATAGATGCAGTGTTCTATGTATGCAATTAGGCCATTTCTAAAATAAGCATATATCCACCTTTCTTTTCTTGGACTTTGAACAGAAAAAGCATTTCGTGCTATACTGAAATACTGCAAAGGAATACCAGACCCTGTTTTCCGTTCTTCAGCTGATTTATGTCTTTTATCTCACCACTGTTCTAGACCCTCTGACTTAATCCGTTACAGAAAGGATCATAGCACGCTGATGCCAGTTGGTACTCCACTGCGCCTGAGTCTTTCTTGGTTCTCTAGCACAGCAGCTGACAGTTCACTAGTACCTCCTCTACACCAGGTAATAAACTAAAGTAATGCCTAAATTACAATTCTAACTGAATGGGAGGTTCAGAAAAAGCCCTGCTATCTTAGGGACTTTGATCTTAACACTCAACCTTTACCCATAAAACGCAACTTCAGGATGTTTTTCCTGTAAGGGAGAATTAACACTCAGAAACCAGTATGGTGAGCTCCAACATGACATTGGCTCCCTTGCAAAGCTGCTTTCTCTCCTCTGTGTTGCAAATTTAAAAAGTAGTTACTGGCCTTCAGTTGTCACTATCACAGTGAAAACTGCAAAATGTGATGGGAATGTAATTGATGCAAAGGCAAGTCCGGAGACTGACAAGTTCAAGTTCTGGGAGATCTGAGCAGCCAATCCCTGACAGGAAGTAGTTTAGGTGCAGTGATTTGCAGAGGGTGAATCATTAACTTCCACACTGCTTATTTGATGGGGGATTGATCAGCAGTCTTCCTCGCACGCTGCGAATGGGGCAGCAGAAAGCAAGCAGCATCAGATACTGACTTTTATTTTTATTCTCCATTTCTCTTTTTGCAACAGAGCATGACATTATTTTAAGTTTCACTGAGAGGGAGAGAGCATGAAGGGACCCAGGGGAGCCCACACTCATACTGCTTGATATATTTATTTCTCTTTTCATAGATGTTTGTTTTAGAAGGACTATTCTGAGGGTCTCATTTAGACGTGTACCTGTACTTTATTCTCTCCTTGTGATACTGATTAGCAACATTGTTCTATTGAGTATACTCAAGATCATGCCCTCAAGAGTATGGCCTGCGTAGCTTGCTTCAGTTCTGGTCTGCAGAATCTTACTCAGTTTTGAATAATTTGTGAATCAGTCTTCTCGCAAGAGCCAAAAGAGAAAAAAAAACAATGGTAACAGAAACAAGATGTATAAAAACTACAGAAATAGTAAGTGACAACAGAAGGATTCTCAGAAAAACATAAAACCTGGTTTTAATCCAAAGGCATGTTTTTCCTTCATAAACCATGCTTCCCTTGGAGACAGTTGATGTTTGTTTTATTACCCCTTATATTTTACCCACTATTTTTATAGGCAAATAGACTTGAGTTCACAAAAAAACTCGTCTAGCCAGCAGCCTCCTAATATTCCCAGTCCAGAAAAGGCATCAGCCTAGCAACTGCTAGCACTCACATAGGTCAGGGCATGCAGTCATCTCTTCCTTCCTGGGAGACAATGGCTTGGCTGGGTCTTCTTCCCATGGAAGATTTTAAGCATTCAGCTTGGCTGTGCTTTTGAGAGACTGTGGGGAAATGACAGCTAAGCAGGTTGACTTATTCCAGTTGCCTATTCTATTTTGTGTGCAGTGGCACAAACACAGAACTAAATGCAACAGGGTTTCAGTAGATCTCTATGTCATGAGAGAAGAAATCTGGCTTTGTGCCAGTAGCTAAGAGTAGATAAACAGATTAAGAGCAGCAAGGAGTTACAAAATCAAAAGGTTTATTGTCTACTCTGTGTAAACTTGTATTAGATACATCCATCTGATCTATTCAGGATATGGAAGTGCCCATCAGTATAGTATTTGCTCTTTTAAAATTCAATTCTGAATGAACTTCAGTCTAACTTAATTCTAAATAAACTAGTTTAACTTCTAACCCAACTTCCAAGAGAATTTTTCTATCCATGTATGACCAGGTTTCTGAAATGTCTATTTTTGAGGGAAAAAGGAGTGAAGGGAAAAAAAATAAATCACTGGATTTACCTTGTCAAAACAAACAAAATATCGTCCTCTGAAGTGATAGACTGAGGTTCCCCCCCCGCCCTTTTTTATTAGCATAATATTGGTTAAAACCAGCATGTTTTGTACACCCAGAAAAGAAAGACAGTGGAACACAACTTCCTCTCACACAAAGCATCAGAGACCACCACCACACATTTACCTCCTGTATCTTTCTAGAATGCCCTAAAGGGGGTGGTTGGGGGAGTGAGTGGGTGAATCAGTCCATACTTTTTCACCAAGCAGTTCCACTCATCATGGAGGGATTGTGTTATACAGCAGGTCCAGAGAAAAGCAACAGTTGTGCATAGACTAAATTCACTTCACTGTGACAATGCTGTGGCACTGCTGTCAAAGATGAGATTTTCATTATCTTAGAAACAGAGAAAATACCCTGGATTGCTACACTGTCTTCCAGGTCACAGTAATATTTGCTTATATCTGGCCTTATTTTCTGTAAGAAGCAAAGAAACTGCCTGACCTGCCCATGTTAATGCTCAAATGATGTGGCACAATCAAGACCAGCACTACCTTTCTAATCATAAGAGATGAAAACTCTTCATGCCTCCCTATTCTAGTCCAAGATTTCTAAATGTTTTTGTGTAGTCACTTCAGAATTCAATTAATCCACTAAGGTCTTCTCTTAAAATTCCATGTTGCACACTGTATCTGGTTACAATTCGTTAGCTCCTGGCAAGTGAGAAATGAGAGCTTCTTTTACAGGATACGACCTTTTACCTGCTACATTCCTTCTGCGCAGCCAAGTCCGTTACGAAATGTCATTTAACCACTTTTGCTACTTCCTTGTTAGCCTGATTTCCAGAAGGAAATCCTGCTCAAGTTCAGGCAAGTTTTCTTGACAGCTGTGAAACTTTAAACAGTGTAGCTCAGTCTATCCTCGCTGACTTGTCAGTGACTCTGAAAGGAATGGCTTGAGAGGTTGCGATTTAGAGGTGGAGTTTAATCAGGGAGGTTTTAGTATACGTTCTGTTCTAAATTCACTTTGAGATTACTTAACCTGGCCAGCATATCTTATGATGTCCAAGCTACATCTGACCACACTACCTGTCAACTCTATTTGCACGAACGTCCAGTCTCTTCTATGGTGAACAGCTCATTAATTGGCACTATGCTTTGCAAAGCCTGTTCAAATTTGAAACTTAAAGAGGTGAACTTTTCATTCATTTTAAGTGGCTTAATAAGCTACAGTTGTCTTAATATTTTATTTTCACTGGTAGCACCAGGAACCACGTGTCATTTTCGGCATCTTTCATTCTTCAGAAAACAAAAAACCACGTCGCCTTCTTCTGTCACATAAAAAGCTTATGATGCCCTGTAAAACTGACAAAATTTAAAAAGGCATCCAGGCATGAGAAACCATAGCCGAGCTTCAGCATTCTGCTATATTCTCCATCACATCAACAAATACTTTATCCAATTGTTCAATTACTCTGGCAAACTCCAGGTTACTACCGTAGTTTCAAAATCAGTCCTTAATCTGATATAAAGTTAACATGGCTAGAACGGCAATAGTGATAAAGCATCCAATCACCCAATTTCAAATGTCACTCAGGTAGACTTTCCTTTCAGTGAGGTTCGACTTCAGTATTTTTCCTGTAATTTAAAAAACAGGGATTTTAATTGGGCTATGTATCCAACCTCTTCCATCAGTTGACTTGCTAAATTGAGTAGTTCCCTATGTGTTCATGAATACTGCTGTGATCTGCTCAAAAAAACCCAGAAAATAAAAAGTCTCATAAAGGCTGGCATTATTTACTTATTTAGGCAAAATCTTTACCAAATTAAACCTGAAATGATACTTAAATTCAGTTGACCAAACCCAGTTTATTCTGCAAAAGGTATTTCACGTAGTGGTTTTTGAAAATAATTTCCAGACACTGCATCTTCCAACCAAAGGTAGAAATAGCACCTGGGAAACATGTACCTTACCAGGAACAATCTAGAGTCATCACCAAAGACTAAGAAAGTTATGAGAGCAATTCCAGTAAAAGCAGTTTTCTGTTACTCTGGAAATTCCCCGAAATAAAAGATTCCCTTCCTATTTGAATAAAACATTCTTTATTATTCAATAACAATAGCCAACTACACAACATTTACAACTTACACAGTGCTTAACACTGGGACATTAACTGCTCATTTCTACAGTCGCACTTCTGTTAGTTGGCAAACTAAAATAAGAGGTAAGCAAGCCATTTCAAAGCTAATTAACGAAGGCAGCATGCCGTAACAACCCAGTAATGTTACCCTAACATGTCAAAATGAGAACTTACAATGATATCAAAAGTTTTACTGAAACCTAATCAGTAAAGAAAAAGATTCATTACAGGAGGTCATAAAGAAAATCCTACAACACATCTCTGGATCCTACACAAAACTGATCCCTACATGCACCACTAACTCATTCCCTGCACAAGAAAATTCAAGTCCTGTGAATTTCACAGAAGGTATAGACCATAAGAGAGGAAGAAAGAGATTTTATGCAAAAAGATCCATATAATCAAAGATTTTTAAAAACCCTTCCAAAAGAAATAACAGCAACAACAAAAGCCTCCTAACCACTTTTCCCCCACTTAAATATGTATCAGTAACTTGGATATAACTTGGGCACTAACTGAGGACAATTACTAACTTTGATCTTCCTGGCACTCCTTCTTTTTCAGAATTACTTTAAACTATACTTGGACTATGCTCTCAATACTTCACCCATAAAAAAGTTTTAATTTACTTCTAAGTACACCTTTGTTTCTTAGAAATCTTTATAAACACCCAGGCTACATGCATAAAAGCAAGCAGCTTCTTAACTGCTTTTTTAAAAAAATATAAATAAATCAATCTCAGGTTCCCATTGGCACAAGTGGTTCCTCTTCAGAAGTATTTCCAGAAATATTTCTCATTATCTATAAAATCTTATCAGATCTTTTACTCTGGACAAATGTCCTGAAAATACACTTTGCAGCACTTTGTTCCATGTAAACCATGTATTTCTGACAGCATAGTTTATTATTTAGTTCCAAAATGGGACATTTCTCTGGAAGCTTGAAGTAATCTATCAGATTTCTTCATTCTTTCTACTTTTCTCAATTTCTCATTATATTTTATCATAGAATCATAGAATCATAGAAGGTTTTGG
>BOSO01016693.1:0-35326 GCA_018403395.1 Gorsachius goisagi
CCTTCCAACCCTTGTGATTCTGTGATTCTGTGAATATGTATGTAATTTTTGGCTTAGGAAGCAAGCTAAATCAACAAGGTCTGAATGCATATAAAATAAAAGTAGGACAGGTCAATATCAGTATTATTTATTAACAAAATTACCACATTTTAGAATTGATATGATTCCTATGGACAGCTGTCTTGCACCAAACATCTTCATTGTAGTCAATCTTTTTCTGAGCTTTCCCTCCCAAAATAGCGCTGTGCTTTCACCAGTCTTCCTCAAACATTCGCTTCATTTTCAGGCAAAACCAATAATGAGTGCTGTACTGCTAAGTACTAAACCAGGCTGCCTCTTCACATGTCTGCCGGTTACTTGCTCTTCAGCAATTCCTCAGACTGACTGTAGGTAAAATGACATGTTATGAAAATTACGGTGCTTGTGTCTACTGTTTCAAAATAGATTAATTTAATTCAAATCTTTGGTTCCATGGGATTCTCATTATCTTTGGTCTAAACAAAGGTCTGCTAAACCTAATGAAAGACATTAAGGTAAAATTTGCTCTACAGGAGCCATTACCTCTACTGGAAAAACTTTCCAAGTGTCTATACTTTGAAAAATGATAGAAAAAATTAAAAAAAAATATTTAAGGCTAGGTCCATCCTAGAATCTTTTCATGATATAGTGATACTAATTGCAGATATTAGTGTTGTAGCTGTAAGGGTATGAAGTCTGGGAGGAGGAGGAATATCTTTGTTAGATAAACTTTTATACTAAAAATAAAGACGTATTTTTGAAGATAAAACTTGACTATTTTTGTATGCTATCAATTGGTCTAAAAAAATTACTGTATCACCTAAAAAAATCACAATACTTAACAGTACAGTTTTCTATAATATTCCTAGCTGTAAACACAACTGTGTCAGGGAAAAAAGGGGATTTGCTACTGCATTTTAGTTTGTTGGCGTGAAGCTGGATACCTTACACTATCAAAAGATGTATCTAACTTAGAAATATCTCTTCTTACAGCTGTACAATAAATCCTTTTTGAATGTCAGCTAAGTCTATGATCTTTCACTTCTCTTTTCCTTTCCCAAGTTTGTCCTAGTTTATTTAGATTTGAGTGGTTCTCATTGCAGTTACACTTCCAAGAATTTTACAGCACCAGTCCTTTGCTGAAATCTCAATGCATCGAGGATTTGATGGCTTCTCAAACAAACTTTTTCTAGACTGAAAGCTTTTCTGTGGGAAAGTTAAAGAAAGTTAGTTAAAATGTTTCAGTAGATCAATGCTGTGGCAGAGTACAAAGTTTCAACTACAGAGGGATTTACAGATCAAAACAAAAAAACCCAAACATTGTGGAGTTAAACAAGAGTCCTCAGAAGAGAAAGACTTATTTCTCACTCCAGTAAACAAGTTGGCAGCTACATTAGCACAAGTACAAATTTCTTGCAGGCCTTCAAAAATAGCTCATGTGGCAAACATCTCATTAGTTCATTTGGGAGACCCCAAATATGCGTAAACTAGTGCAATGTGTGACAATAACAAAGACACGTTACAGTAACTCCAAGAATAAGCTAGCTCCCACATCCTTTAATCTGACAAATATCTTGTTAAGAAATGAGCAAGCATACTTGCTTAGGAGGGTATAGAGGGACCTCACATGAAATCTCATTGAATTCCTCTTGCTTTTGTGAGGGGACATGACAACTAGTTTCAACCACCTTATCAAATTTAATGAGAAAAGTGATTTTTCCCTCAGGGCATTAGAGGATCCCTTACCTTCACCAAAGCCTTCCCCCCTCACCCCATGCCAGGCCCTTTGCCATCCCTTGAGCTCACAGTGAGGGCTGTGCTGTGCTGCCTGACCTTGCTGTGCTCTGGGCTTGGGAACCCACATGCAGATCCTTGGGCTTACACAAGGTTTTGCAGGAGTAGATGGAAGCCTGGGCTGGATTTACAGCCAAGTTTCAGGATGGAACACTCTTAGCAGCTAATAGACATGTCTAAACATTTTCCTCTCCTATTGTCTTTTATATTGTCTATGTAGGCATATCAAAATATATGTATCAAACTGATGAAAAAGGATGCCATACTAAATTACCTTAGGAAAAGTAAAAAAATTTATTATTTATTATATTTGTATTATTGACATAGTCATGATAGTTATGCAAGACTGTGTATGGAGGAGACAAGCAATGTCTTTGCAAACAAAACTTTGATGACCATTTACTATACATATACTATACAATAGAAGAGAGGAAAAAAAGAGGAAAATAATACTTTTGGGGTGAAGATTTAGTTTGGTCCAAAACATAAACAAGTTTGGTTTAGCTCCAGAGAACAACTTGTGTGACTAAAAAAATGTCCTGTTTTTTGTCCAATAATATCAGTTGCTTAATAAAATATTCTTTCTCTCGACAAACTCACCTCGCTATTGATTGTCAAGCCCTGTCTTTTGCACAAGGCCCTTGCAGGAAAGCAGAAGTATTCCCCTAAAATAACACAGCCAATTGTTCTATTGCTTGGATCCATTTATAGACAGTATAACTACATTCAAAGTGAAAAGAGAAGGTCTTTATGTTGCATTCAAATATGCAAGCAAAAGCACTAAGCAGCTCTTACACAGAAAGCAGTATGCTCCTTTCCATCCACTAGATAGAGCTAGGGGTCTTTATGCATCAGTGCAAAGTTCTCGGTGTGACACGCTTGTTTCTTCTGCCAAGAGACCCGGTGCTTCTCTGTATTAGCATGGAAATTTAAAGAAACACATTTTCAGAACTGGGTAGGTTTCTGTGTATGAAAGCTCATTTTATACCATATGTTGAATCTCATGTTGGGGACAGTGAAATAAAAAATAGTATTTTCCTTCTTTTATCCTTTTAAATTTTTATATTTGTAGGATATGGCCTTGGGTCCTCTTATTATGCATTTATTATTACTTGTTAACTTTCTTCATATTAATAGAGACATTTCAGCTTCAAACCTTATGTCAGACATACCTGTTTGCCTTACCTGACAAAATGCCTAGGAAAACAGGTAATTTAACCATTGAAAAACATACCTTTTGGAATTTAATGTTTCTCATTGTTAGAGTTTATTGCCTTGACAGTGACTTAACATTTTACAAAAATGAGAACCTGAACATTATGTTCTGAGATTTTTTAGTTTTGTAAAATGTGAATTTTGGACCTTATAACAGTGTTGTGGGATTTTGTTTTCTTTTTCCCTCATTGTTGTCAATTGTCTTGCTTTCCTTAAGGAAGAATACTGTAAGATTGAATTGGGATCAAACTAATAAAGTCCCATAGATATGAATCCAAAAAGTATAGCTTTCTAATGATGCAACTGAGCTAGGGAAATAGATTTTTATTGATTTTTTTTTATACTGTCTTATGAAGGTTTTTGAAAAAATACCATTTGCCATTACGTTCTATTGAATTAAATAGAATGCTTCAAACAGCTCTACTTTGAAATTGTCTCTCGTATTTGACAGTGCTTTCCCTAAAATTACTACACTTGCAAAGGAAAAGACTGGCGCAATAGACTTGCGATTAAGCAATCTATCTCTCAGAGGGAGGGCTGAGCCTGCAGGAGGCAGATGGAGGTGAGGCTCTGTCTGCAGCCAGCTGGCTTGCTCTTTGGCTCTTACAAAGCTTGCAACAAGGCCATGAGAGCAACTAGGGACAGAAAGAACAAAATGTAGACACTTGAGGGAAAATGATCAGTGGAATGCTTGGGAAAATGGAATATTCCTGTTTTCCTATATTTGTTTCTCTTTTTTTTCCTCCTCCTTTGAATTTATTGCATGTGTTTTATAGAAGAACTACATTCAGATGCCTGAGTGGGGGAGGATGGAAAGGGTAGGCATGAGAAAGCAAGAGGGCTAATCCCTTTTTCTGTGGGTAAGAAGAGGAAGAAAAAAGGAATAGATGAGAAACTTTTCTCCTGAGAAAAAATGCCAAGTGATTAAGGAATCCAAGTTCACTCTGCAGAACCCCATCATCCTACATTTGAGATTTTCCTCTTTCCTGACTTATGAACTGGTTAGCTCTGGTTATCCTGCTTGCTCTAGGGATGATGCTTTCTGTAAACAAGCTTGACAGGTTTTAAAGTGAGAGTTACAGCACATGGAGTGTAAAATGTTGAGGAAGACAAAAGCAGATTCTAAATTAGGATGGATTTCCATCTCTTTCCAATCTCTGCAGCGAAGAGGAGGAATGAACATTTCACATTTCCCCTGGTAGGTTCTGCACATCGTACATTATTTCTGATGTTCATAAAAGAAAAGTTATATGTGACTGCTGTATACTAGAGGTGTGGTGTCTTACTGATCGAAGGAGAAAGCTTAATTCCATTGTTCCATGAAAAGACAGAGGTTTTCAAAATGTATTCAAGTACAGTCTCACTCCTTGCATGTGATAAGCTGGTAAATAGACCATAGATAACAAGAAATGGCCACTCAGGTTTGTATTCTCAGGTCAATGTCTCTCATATTTAAATACTTGCAAGAATCAGACTAATCAGTTTGTCAGAAAAGTTGAATCTCAAATGTCGTTCTGTTCCTGGTGATATCACATTATGCTTTCAACCCAGGGACTGCATGTACCACTTTACCAGTGACTTTACTCATTAAAACACACTTAGGAACCCGAAGGCAGGAATGGAACAAGCTGCAGTTCATGTCAGTGGTATACGAATGCCTTTTTCCCATTCCTCCAGAAGGTCTGCCAGAGCAAAATTTCTTTACAGCTCTCTTAGCAAAATCCTTTGCTTGAAAGAACTGTGTGTACAAACATGCACTCACACACACATTAATTTCTGACGTATAACAGAAATTGCTTGAACCAAAAAGCATAGCATTTAGCATTGTGCTAAGTATTTCAGTCGCTAACCTTTAGACTGGTAGAACAATGACTCAGGGGTTCTGCCTAAGAAATTTACATCAGGTCTTCTCTATCCTGAAAATGCATATCCTTTCCATATGAGACGAGCAATGCTTTCCCATGGCGAATTACTGACATAACATACCCTTCTAGGAGCCAATGCGTATTTATCTGTGTTCTGGTTCTCAATGATATTTCATCAATGTCCTAACTGCAGACTGTTTTGCTACTGTCAAAATTAGAGACGTTCATCCCCCTGCTCAGTGGTTGAGAGGGAAATGCTCCTTTCTGTGAATTAGTTCAGTATTTATTTGTATAATTGCCATCCAGCTTCTTCACAGGCTTAGCCCAGAACCTGATGCTACCAAACCTAGCAAACCTTGGTGAGCCTACTGAACACACAAGCCCTTTCTGCCAGTCCTAGTTTCTTCATGTCTAGCCAAAGATAAAAGACTTTGATAATTATTTTTGAATGAGTGGTGCCTTACGATTACATAGACTGACTGGCTATTTCACTCTAAATTATTTTTTTTCATCAATGTTTAAATATGCCTTCAGACATTTTCCGATGTTTTTCTCAATTTTTGGTTTTGGGGATTAGTATAAAACTCCAATTTATTAAACTGTGTAACTCAGAGGACATTCTTGTGTATCTGTGGAAGAAAGCAGCAGTGAAAGGAGTATTAATTCAACATATAGCATATTTTATTTCTACAAACCATTTTCTTGAGTTGAGGAATATTTTTTCATCTCTTTGTCTCTTCTCCTCTACTTTCCTTTAGATCTAAATTATTTTTGAATTCTCTTAAAAAAAACCAAAATGGGGATCAGTAGCTCCCAGATTCACCTGGAGCTATTTTGAGTAATTTCCATTGAACTAATTCAGCTGGGCATCAGCTACAGTGAATTTGAGGCATGTGGCTGGACTATGTCAGTCTTGGTCCTTCCTGTATGAAGTGGACGTCAGTCATCTCATCTGACCTTAGATGTACACAGTGTGGACGTCTACCTCTAAACTAGTTGTCGTGGTTCCTAGTCCTTCTTGATTTTGATGCAACTGACCTCTTATAGTCTTCAGGTTTGGGATCAGATGAATTGTATGCTAGGGTACTTATTTTCTCTCCATTCACTTTAAAGAGATCCAACAAGGTCTAGCTCGAATTCAGACATTTGTATTATAGGCATCTTCAGTTGGACAGATTAATCCTGCTCAACTAATCTACTCAAGTATTTTATGTGGATATGATAAGAATAATGCCATTACACTCAATTGCTGAAAGCAATATGTTAAAACTCTGCCAGTACTATTTCAGCTCCAGCAAACACTATTTAGCACGTGTTCATCACTGAATTATCCAGTACACATGTAAGATACCATAACTTTCCTTATAAAGCCAAATGTATTCAGACTGGAGACCTGATATTTGGATCAATAATGGCAATCCAAATAAGAAGTGTGTTTCTTTTTAAATTATACATGTCCTGTTAAATTATATTCTTCTGTGCATTGCTGGAAGAAGGTCAGACAAGACGTTAACAAGACAATAAAGCTCAAAATCACCCTGTTTTCCAAATATTCAAGTTTTCAGCTGGAAAGGCACTCTGGGGCACTTTTCATTAGGTTATGACCAACAAATTATCCTTAATATTTATAATGATTTGTAGCATCATACAGCTGATTGATTGATCTTTAGCAAGGAGTGCTTACCAAAGCTTATGTGTATCTTTTCTGTGGTAGTTCATGAAAGATAGATATGTCTAGGCTTTTGCAGAAAGTGAAAATGTTGCTGTGTAGAAATGTACCAGAAAAAGGTATTTTTATCTTCCACCATATCTTCTTTTAATTTTTATTAACACTTTAGACACTGATAAAAACATATTTAAAGATCTGTATTTATGCTAAATGTCTAGAACATTAAACAAACTGCCAAAAATCTAATGTGGAATTTAACCTTTTTTTTCTTTAAACAAAAACTGATGAAGGTTTCCAAATAACCATGCAATATGCAAGTTGCTGTTAGCACTTCCTTAATTAAAGTCACAGTGTTCATAACATCACTGTAGCATAGTTAGTGAATTCCCTATTAAAATTATTTCAATTTGTGCTCACCCTGTTTCACCTCTGTTTTCTCATGTGTTTGGGGAAAAAATAGTCCAGTTACCTTTGACACTCCAGAATGCTTGAGTATGGCTCAATGAATCATTATAAATATGCAATATTTCACCCATGAAGCGTGAGTATAATGTTTCCCTCACAAGTATGAAAGATGCATTACAGGTTTTGAAGGTCTTTTTTTTCAAGGTGACTGAAATGTACTCTTCATAGAGATGACCTGTTTTATTTGTTCTGTCAGGATTCATTGCAATTTTTAAATTCAAACAAGTGAACTTTCAGAGCTTAGTGTTTTGTTGTGCCTGGGTGAAGCAAAGACGAGGTAGGTAGATGACGCAGAGGCTGGGCTGAGGGCAATCTGTGTTAGGATTTATGCTTTCCAAGTGTTCAGACTTCATTGTCATAAAATGGACAGTAAATTAACTGTCCACATTTATTAAGTCAAAGATAAAGTGTTTTGAAAATGACATCTTCCAAAGGTGCAAGTCCTGCTCCTGAATATGCAAATACAGGTCAGCTCAGGACTGTGGAATTCAGATGGAAACCCTTCCACGGCCTGTGCATAAGAGGAAAGTAAGTACGACTTATTCTTTTAAAATGCTATGAAAATATTTTTTCTGATCACTTTCCCAATGTTTTTTGTTCCAAGAAGTTAAAGGTGAGACATGATCGGTACTGTGTGGTTGGGTGAGCCAACAATAGCCAGCGCTATAAATAATGAATCAAAAGCCTTAGAAGAACCCACTTTAGTGGCTGGCTTGGGTGCAAAGAGAACAGAGACCTGTAGGATTCAGGAAGATTAATGTCAGCTTTTTCTTCTGACCAAGACTATTTCTCATTCAATGCATCTATTTTATACCTTCTATTCCTCAGTAATTCTAGGACACCAGTTTCCAAATACACACTTTACAGAGTAGAAAGGAGTATTACACACCAATATAGTAATATGTAATATTAGTATTACATACTAAAATAGCATTTACTTTGTAATTAATGTTATACTAAAATTATGCTAATACTTATATTTTTGCTATTTATTTCTTTCCTGATATATGTTTCTTTTACTTGCTACATTGCTAATTCCAGGAAGGAAGGGGATTTGTTGAATTTTGTATAGCTCAGGTTTTTTCCAAACTTTTTCTACTTGCTTGTCATAAGGTCTTTGTAGTAGAATTACAGATAACTTCAAATATTTTGCATGCATATGGTAATATCTAGCAAATATGAATTTCCTTCCTTTCCTTTTCCTTTTTTTTTAACCATTTTTGGGGGTCTTACAAGAAGTTTAAAAGTTTCAGGGAAGGAACTGATACATTTGATTTAAATAATTGATTCTTTGATTAAATTACAAAATAGATAAAATAATTTGAAATCATATAATACTATTTCTGTTGATATGGAAATATAATCAGTGACAGGATAATCAAAATGATAATCAATTTTGATTAAGCCATACTTCCTGCTGGCTTCAAGAAAGGCACTTGCACAATTCTTTACTTTCCTGATATTGACATGCCCATCTGGGTTTGAGAAAGTTATGAGAAGAACATATTTCTTTGAAAAGTTCTTCTAAAACTCTCATTTGCAAAACCTTTATTGAACACCCTGGTGATATCCCAATGTCATATTCTCACCTGATGGGATGGTCAAGTCAGTATGTGTTATGGGCATTTTATATTTCATGAATTCCAGTTTAATTTTCCAACATGATTCTATCTTTTTATCTTACCTGTCTTTACCCTAAACTGTCAGTACTAATCTAAGCTGTGTTGGAATCCTCTCCAACAACAGTTTCCAAAAGCAACTCTTCTTACAATACAAAGAAAAGCTCTGCCTTCCCAGACCTAAATTTATATTACACATACTATTCTGTTCTTATGCAGAGTATGACAGAGAATAATACATTTATCAGAATTGTCCATATTAGTTATCACAGGAACTAAGTGATATGGATGATGTGATGGCCTGTATAGTTCAGAAAAGAGCAGAGTTTGTTCTGGTTGGTTTCAAGAAGGGATTTCCCAATGGGCTTTTCTCAGCCTGCTCTCCATGGTGTGTTCCTGCCATGCACTTCTGCCAGCATCATTTATGTGGCTTTGCAGTCAGACAGTTCATTCTGCTGAAAACTAATGCAGAAAACCAATACTTTTCAATAGGACCAGTAGTATGTAGCCATGTGCTACAGCACTTGTACTGACTCAAGAAAAAGATTGGGAACTTGTAGCCAAGAGCAGGTTGAGATTCAGTTGGCTTAAACTAGCTTAAGCTTTCTGCGGAACAGCCAACCAACCTTAAAGGGGCAAATTTTATAGACACAGTACTGAATTATAATCCTGGTATTTTATTTTCACCCTTCTCTTGCCACAAAGGTGCTGAATTAGATTGTGGCATTTTTGTATTGAATTTACCAGAGTGCCTGCTGATATGCCACAGAGGATATTGCCCATGGTGCTAATAAAAATGGCAGTTATTCAGATTTCCTTCAATGGGAGCTATGTTCAGATGCATCAGCAGTTGTGATGCATTTAAATAATAACAATAAACTTGTTCTTGAAATGCCATTTCCTCTTCTTACTTTTTTTCCACTTTAATCTGAATACAAATCTCAGATGGAGGGCTAGAGCAGGGAAACTATGAATGTATCTATCTCATGTAATGAATACGTTAACAATTCTACAATTCTTATTTTGTAGGATACAGTATTGTACAATTCAGATGTCAAAATCCAACAAAACTGGTTATTTAGCTCAGCCATTAGCCTGAAGTATTAAAATTGCATGCAGAAACCCCTTTACAAGAGATTTTTTGGTCCAGTTGTTCATTTTCCAATCGTTTGGCTTTTGAAGTTAAAGTACAATTAAACACCCAAATCCTTTCTCATCTGAATGTAACCAGAATTCCAAACCTTCTGATCTTGCTCTATCACTAATTAATTAATTAGGATATCTTAGATTGTAAGGAAGATGGCACTTATAACTGAGATTTTCAGCACATCAGGCAATGAATAGATCTTTTATCTAGGGATGAAGAATAACAGAACTAAATTGGCAATAAAAAAAATCTTAATTACAGATACATTTTTTTCCTATGTTTGACTGTCAAAACCAAATTGTGTCTAAAATAAAAGCAAATATTTTTATTAATTATTTGGTAAAAAGGTTGTATGTTAATGTTTTAAAAAATTCACAAGCAGAATATTTCTTTTGCATTTCTTAGAGACCAACTTTATGAAATTAAATAATTTCTAAATTCAAATTCCTTATATTCTTAAATTCATGTAGAATCTCTGGGTTGCAAATACCAACAGATACATACAGAAGAAGCAAAACTAATTCATGTTTGTTTCTGGTCTCTCTAGGTTTAAAATATTACCTCAGTTGCAGAGACAGTCTTATTTCTGGTTTAATTTTTTTTTGTATGATGAAGTAATGACAGAAAATGTTTTGTTCTTCCTTCAAGGATTCCTCTTAAAGCCTACTGTAAAATAGAAAAATGTTTTGAGAGATGAGGTCTAATTATCTATTAAATAACATATTGCCCCACAATCTCTATTCAGGATCTGGAATGTCAGTAGGTATCTCTCTGTTTCTGTGTTTTGGAAGCACTGCGAAATTTTGTCCATTCACGTGCAACTTTGTTCTATTAAGAATGACTCAGAGCAGGAGTTTCCATATAATCTTTGATCCTTTTTAGTATTTAATTTCCTAAAATTCCATTATCTTTCTCGGCTTTTTGATTCTTCTACCTGATAAATATTCAGCCAATTTTTCTTATACATTTGATTTCTGAGTGAGAAGTGTGGTTCAGATTTTCCTTCTAACTAATGTCTCTGTTGGGCTGACTCTGTGCCCTGCTGTAGGAGTGGTTTGTCCCTAGAGTAAGCTGAAGATTTTGCTGTAATTCAGTTTCCATCTTCAGTTTAACCTGTTTATTCTACACGGTGGTTACCATTGCATATCCTTGTTGCATTTTATAACCAAACTTGTCCGTGAGTGTTTGAAAACATACTGGGCAACAAAGTACCGACATTCAAAACTAGTAACTGAAAGCCATTATGTCCTTATGGAAGCCAAAATAGTCACAAACTTTTAAGCTTCTTTATAAATTGACAGTGAATAGCAGGTGGAAAATGTGGTATTTCAATAAATTGAAAAAATAGCAACTACTAAGCATATGGAGTCTTGCTGTTTGCAAAACACACTGTATAATTTTCTCAAATTGCTCTCCCTAGCAGCGATGTTATAACAAGAGGTTCTGTTTTATAGAGCTTTATACCCTTCACATTCCACTATTTTTAACCTTGCCACTGCTGAACTATTTGAGCTAAGAGCCTTTATTTATTTATGGATGTAAGTGGTCCTGTATCCTCCTCTGTGGGACTCAGGCCTCTGAATCAGTGTAGAATTAGATCATATGTGTCGCAGGGAAAAACTACTCAACTCGTGGTTTAAATCAAATCAGGATCAAAGTGGTTTATTGATTTATTAATGAGACAGTTAACTGGCAATCCGTGAACTATACATTCAGGATCAATACTGGCAACACAACAGATAAACCACAATCCCCAATGCTTGAAAAATGTTAACATAGCCCTACAGATTTCCAAAAACCTTTCTGTAACTAATGTGTCCCCCCATACTTACATGCAGCCTTGCACCCTCTGGCAGTTCAGGGACTCCTCCCTCCCTCTGTGTGGGTGCAGGCCCCCCAGGTGGTCCCCTGCTTGGAGCCATGGACAGGAGCCCCACATGCATACAAGGGGTGCCCCCACACCGTCCCTTTGCTGTGAGTCACTGGCTGTGTACAGGGTGCTCCTGTACCACGCAGGGAGCTGCTGGTCCTGGCCCAGGCAGGGATGGGAATGCTGTGGGGGGATGTCTGGCAGTGCCCAACCAGGGTCACTAATCCTTATCCAGCTCCAAGGGCTCTCCCAACACCTTCTACAGATTTCCATTTCTTTAACACTGCTTTTCAGGCACTTTCAATAGTGTCTTTCTAATTTCATGATCACTTTTTAATCTGATTAATGGTTGTGCTGGAGTTCCTCCTTAGCATTATCAGTTTGGGACAAAGGCTCAGGCAGGTTTGGCTGACCAATCACCCACTGATGCATAGTCACATACAGTATTGGATATAGGTGTCAAGGTGTTGGTAGCAGGGCGGCTGGTTAGTGATCTCCCTGTCTTTACCTCCCCCATGAGCTTTTTCATCTTATTACCTCCCCCGTCCTGTTGAGGAGGGGGAGTGTATTGGTCATATGTATGTCCAGTAACATATTGGACAAATTTATCTCTGACATGTGTGGTCATTTATACCTTCTCGAAGTCTCTTGGCTATTTTAAAAAAAGAAATCTTTTGTATTTTGAAAAAAAAATTCATCTGCAGTTCATATTGTGGGGAAAACTACCATCTGCTGTGTCTACTTCCCTGGACTATGACCATGCTAATTTGCTCATCATTCATACAGACTGGAAAAATTATATGCCACAGTATGAAGATATCATATATCTATATCACACACATACACAGAGAACATATTTTAAAATAGGTGTTTTACAAAATTTTGCATTTAAGAATCATAGAATCGTATAGTTTGGAAAAGACCTTTAAGATCATCAAGTCCAACAATTAATGGAGATTAACCGTTAAGAGGTGAGGCCTCACCGCCCTTCCCTTGCGCCTTTACATTTGAGTCTGTAACTTAGTATATATTTCATTTTCTTTGGATTTGGATTTGTGTGTGCAGCGTGTTTTGTGGATACTGATTCTGAGAAGCAATTAAGAGACATGATTCTCCTATGAAAAGTAAAGGTATTAAGGTGCAAGGTAAACTACAAGGAAACACACAGTTGGTGTTGAATGAGCACTTAGCTGGCCTGAGAAAGAGCAGGGAGATTAGGTGCTGATCCGTTCGTGTGTTTGTGGATGCAGATGTAAAAGAAAAAGGAATAACACAGATTTTCATGTTCTGCGTGTCCAGCTTCGCTACCAGTTGAACATAAGACACTTTTCTCTGCATTTTAAACAAATTATGTTTCCCTATTATCCACTGTTACAACTACCAAGGTTGCATGTGTTAGAGGGACGTGAGAGACATCTATGAAACACTAAGGTACGAATCCAAAGACATGCTGCATGTGGTTTATCTGTGAAATGGAAATCAGGTGACTCTGTGTGTTCTGTTCTGTACAATCTTCAAGCAATATAAAAACTTCTGAAAGAATATTTTCATTTGAAGAACTGGAGGAAAAGTTGAAAAGACAATAGGCTATATGATTTAATTGAGAGTATCCCTCATTTTTTAAACAGATTGACAAAGAAATCATGTTGAAAAAGGGATCTTTGTTATTATTTCACTCTTAAAAGAAAAAAAAATCAGCTGAATTTAACTAATTAACTAAATTTAATGAATTAACTAATTAACTAATAGCTAAATTTCCATGTGTTTTGTGCAAAGAGCGTTAAAAAAATCACACACATGTTTCTTCTGACTGGTATTTTAACTCCAATTTACATTTTACATTTTAATAGACTATGATGACTATTTCCCAGAACTTTTTAGAGGGCTGAGATGTGATTAGGAAAGGCTTTTGATCGACATGGGAAAATTGTCTGATTTGGGAAAAAGACACAAGAGTAAGGAAAAGCTTCTGACTAGTTATTAGTGATCTTTAGATCCCTTCAAGGTGGGAAATTTGAGCACAATCTCCTTAAAGACATTTACTTCCAGCAGTTGCACCAAATGTGAGGGTTTTCCCTGGATCAAGGGCTCATTTGCAGGTTATCCAGGGCTGACAAAGTTTCTGCTAGTGATCAGAATTGCTAAGTCTTCTCAAACTGAGATAGATTATCCTTGCTCTTTGGTTTAAGCTATAGCCTTGCCTACTACTTGGTCTTTTCCAAATCCCTGTTGAGTCCTGCTGTGTCCCCTAACCTCTGGATCACTCATTGCAGAGATCTGGGAAAGCTGGGAGTGCCACTGTGAAAATAACAAGCTCCTTTTTCTTAGCTGATGGCAGAAGGCAGTTAAAAAGTCCCTGTAGTCAAGGGAAATGAATCAAAAAGCTTCACCTGGAAACCAGAAGTTTTGTTTAGCTACAGCACTTAGTACATTTTATCTTTTTTTTTCCTTAACTCCTTTAAAAAACACATATTCTATTTTAATTTTAAAAGGTAGATTGTCATTACTAGTCAGAACATTTGTCATTACAGACTTTCTTTTTAGTTCACTGGGAAAAAGTGTTTGTGTGCAAAATGCAATTTTGTTTCACACATCACACTGTGGCATCATTTTCTGACTGATGGTAGAAAGTTGTATGGTCCCATTAGCACCAGTAAATAAAAAAGTTTAGCTACAGCACTTAGTACATTTTATCTTTTTTTTTTCTTAACTCGTTTAAAAAACACATGTTCTATTTTAATTTAAAAAGGTAGATTGTCATTACTAGCCAGAACATTTGTCATTACAGACTTTCTTTTGAGTTCACTGGGAAAAAGTGTTTGTGTGCAAAATGCAATTTTGTTTCACACATCACACTGTGGCATCATTTTCTGACTGATGGTAAAAAGTTGTATGGTCCCATTAGCACCAGTAAATAAAAAAGTGGCTCTATATTCCTGTAAAGACATACTCTGCAGCCACAGAAGTACCGCAATGCAAACAACAAGCAATTTTCTACCAGCTGAAAAAAGATGTTACAAGAAATAAAATGGCCAGAGACATTATGTTCTGAGGCCATAAAAGCAGGTGCAACTTATCAAAGCCAACCACCTAATTGCACCGTCTGTGTTACTGTGACATTCTCAAAGCAAATATAAAAGCAAATATTGCATGGATCCACTGATATGTGAACAGACATGTTCAGTAATCTGTGGTGCCATTTTCACTTTGCAGAGGCAGTGGGCACTACTCCAGTGTTGTAATTCCAGGAAAATTCCCACTGAAATCCTCTCTAATTAGAACTGCAGAGTTAGGTCAATATTGATGTTTCTAGCCCAGCAGACCAATGAAGTTAATGCTGTTTGTTTGACTGTATCCCATAAAACTCACTACAGAGCCATCTGAAGATACTCCAGGGCTTTATTTGAACAGTGTCTTTATAATGGTTTCAGAATCAGTTCTTACATATGAAGTGTTTTCAGACCTCATTTTTGTATGGATTATTATTATTGTTGTTCTTGTTCTTGTTCTTGTTATTATTATTATTATTATTCAGAACTATATTAATCATGTTTCCTCACCCAGAAACATTCTGGAATCTTCCTTTATGGGCAGACAGTGTAAGGTTTTCTTAGCGTTCCTGCAGTCTGCATCTTCTCTCCTGGGAATGCAGTGCTCACAGGAGGTATTTGGAGTACACTAGTAAAGTCACTCCTTTCTAGCATTACAAAACCAGCTTGCATCCCATGGAGTGGAGCTGTAGAAGCTACTCTGCCTGTGCTGTTCAAGAATACTTTTTTCTGTTTAGCGCCCCCCCTCCCCCCCCTCTTACTCTGCTTTTGCCTATCAGGGTATTTAATTTCTGGTAACAATGTATCTTTAAAAAATGTTGTGCAAAATCACTACTTGATAATATTTGTGTTATTGTGAAAATACCTTTCTCCTAATAACTGGTAAAGCCCAAACCCTGTATTTAAGTTTGGAAATCTCCAAATTTGGAGTTGAAATACAGAAATGTGCCTACTTACAGTGTTCATCAAAGACAGGTGGAGGGTGGCCAAACAAATTTTATTTTGTTTCTATTAACAAAAACTGATGAACAGCAGTACCAAATAACAGATTTTAAACTAGAAGTCTAAAGAGGAATGTATTAGGAAAAGGATATAAAAAATATTTCCTTAAGAGCAGGTATTACAAACAGATGGTCGCACTGAAGTATGAAAATATAAATCAAAGAATAAGATAAATTGAAGAGCAAGACGGATTTCAGGATATAACTTAGCGCAGGCTGTATGCAGCTGTGAGGACCATGAAGATCCAGCAAAGCTTCCAAGTCTGCCACCTTAGCAACTCCCAGCTAAGGTGCTTTGCCTACGCAGCAACTATCAGGTGAGACCCGGAGTTACTCTTTTCCTTTTCCTTCTCCTTTCTTTCCAGTCAAAAAAATAAAAGCAGATTGCACTCTGCACAATACTGGAGTGAGAAGGGATGTAATACCTGCTAGAAAAATCCACTGCCTGAGTAAAAACCTATTCTTATAAATGAAATATTTTCAATGGAATTACAACATGACCGAATGTGTCCCTGGCTATTTAGATCTGTCATAGTGCAAGGTTCTAAACTTTTAAAAAATATCACTTTGTAAGGTCTGAAGGTCAGGCAGGGCTACACAGGATCAATTTATAGCAAGAACTGTGGAAGTTTTTTGATGAAATTGGTGTGAAATAGAGCGCACTGACAAAAGAGGAAACAGGTCTCTTTCCCTAATGATAGCATTGGATTTTGAAATTAAGCACAGCAGGTAGAGAGACATCCCACACAGATTTCAAAATAGGATGCATGTCCTGGTACTAATGCACACTTCAAAGTGCCATGGGGTTGAAAAATCACTATGTTTAACAATAACTTTAGCTTAACATAGACAAAGCTACCAGGAAGCATGGCTATTAATGCCGAGCTGCTATGCAGCGTTTAACAAACCTGACGTGTACAAACACCAGCAATCATACCTCTGTCTTTTCATCTAGCTGTTGTCAGTACAGAGGGTCCTCCATTTTGCTGATACACATCCACCAGAACAGGGCTCTCATTTAAATTATCTTTTTAAATTAGAAGACTCTAATTTCTGACTTAAATTTTAAAGACAAGATGAGAGGCAAGCCCAAAAAAACCCTTGTAAAGTTACGAGGAAGTGTCAGACCTTCCATGTTACTTGTGTTGCCTTAGCTGAAGACCAGTTTTGCCCCTAGCAAAAGAGTAGCGGTAAGACAGCCCATCATGCCATTGATTGCCCTTATTTTTCATTGGAAAAGTTACATCTTTCTGCATACCCAAATCTTC
Source organism: Gorsachius goisagi (assembly GCA_018403395.1). Taxonomy (NCBI): domain Eukaryota; kingdom Metazoa; phylum Chordata; class Aves; order Pelecaniformes; family Ardeidae; genus Gorsachius; species Gorsachius goisagi. Next base: position 16,982 of record BOSO01016693.1, read on the forward strand.
TTTTTAAATAGTATGATAAATTGAATTCTGTTTAGTTTTATATAAGAAAATTTTACTGTAGCGGGCAGTTCTCTAGCAAGACAGAACAGTTTATGGTGATGGACAAGGATAATGAAAAAGAAGATCATGCACATAAATCATTGTCGTGAGGGGTTAAAAAGGATGTGTAATGACCTGTGCAGGTATTAGAAATGTTAGCTGATGCTGTGTGCGTCAACCTGGTTGATCCTTGCAGACACAAATACTCAGGTTTAGAAAAAAGTTAATAATCACTAAAGATTTAAGGCACAGAAATTCTAATGAAATTTTAAAAGGAATATTTGTATGAACTGGAATTAAAGCTTAAAAACGTACTTTAAGTATTTGTCAGAAGAAAATGCAGATGTATGAACTGCAAAAAGGGCTCCTTTGAGTTTTGTTTTACCACAAGTGAAAGGAATGCTTTTTTGTTGTTTGTGAGAGAAAATAAGGAAATGAAAGTAGTTACAGTAAGTAGGAGGAAAGAAAAAAAAACACCATGGAAATAAATGTAACCATAATTTTAGAATAAATTAAATAAACATAGTTTTTCACACTTAAAGGGAAGATGTAATAGGAAAACTAATATTTTAAATACTTTTTTCTATACATATGGTCTTCACATTAGTTTCCCGACTACTCATTCCACCATCTGCCATTTTTAGGAATCTGCTTAAAAATCTGATATTTTGAATAAAAAAATAGGGAGGATTCTTTAGATTTCTAGTCTAAATAACCATATATAACCTCCCCCCCAACAGTTAAAGTTGTGCTTATTTATTCCATTTGTGTGTGAAACGCTACAATAAATGGCACTTGCTGGGGCACCTAAGTTTTCTCTCAGTGGGACATTGGAGGAGAAGCAGCTCATAGTGTTATTACATAGTTCAGGATAAACACCTGGAAATGTCAAGCAGTCTTATTAGACCAAAAACAACTGAAAGAAAAAATGGGGACGTAGTTCAGTTTCTGATGAAAGAATTTGCCAACATGTTGACGTTTCAGATTAGCTAGAGGACAGCAGTGCAGTCAGCCTATGAAGAAAACCCTTCTTGCTAACAGCATTCCCACAGCATTATTGACATCTTTTTTTGCTCCTTCAGTTCCTGAGCTTGTTCAACAGTCCTCCATGCAGGCCAGTGGGAAAGTTGTCAGTTTTCTGGAAAAAAGAAAAAAAAAAAAAAAGAATTTGTTCCTGAAGTAATTTGAAAGGCTGATAGGCTGTGAACGATTGAAGCTACATTTTTTTTCTTTGCAAAACAACATTTAAGTAATGTCAGCAAAGGTCAGTTGCTGGAATTAAGTCAGTTAAATGCTTTAAATGTTTTTTAGTCTTCTACTGCTAATGTCATGTGCTGGCATGATAATGATATAAAATGTCAGTGTGGGTATTGTTAAATATATTGTGGAGAAGAAAATCTGTCACCCACTTACACATGGTCTGGAACCAACTATCCACTCTCCCTGTCAATCAATCTATAGAAAATATGAATTTTGCAGATGGCGTGTGCTTTTACATTATGTTCATCAAAACATTCTGGAATTCAAAGGTCTTTGGAGTCTGGGACTGCTTGATTTTTTTTTTTTCTGGCTTTCCTTTCCATAGATCAGGTTGGCAGAATAATTTGTTTGCATTTACAGATAAATGAATTATTTTCTGTATACAAGCATATCTGGAAGACAAGTATTCAGTTTGCTTGCTAGGCTAAGTAGGATAATATTAAAATACAATTTTTATTGTGAGTAAAAAAATCTACTAGTATTCAGTAAATTTAAATAGATTTTACTATAAAGAGTAAAATTCACTCCTTGTGCAGAGTGGCATAAGGGGTCTCTTTGTGACAGTGTTGTTAGGGAATCAAAATACTCATAAAAACACCCTTAAAGGTATGCCCTGTTCTTCTCAGAGCCAGCTTTGACTTATCGAGAATTATTAATATTTATCAGAACTCAGGATATTTTCTCTTTAATTGGTGCTTTGAGCAAGTTTATCAAGAAACATTGAGCTCACATTGTTATCCACTTTGAACAAAGGAGCGAGTTGGATGGTGTACATGTACATTTATCTCTGTGCAGCAGACGTTCACCGTACTGATTGTCCCCAGGAACAATAAAGCAACTGTTGTTCTGTTTGTGCACAAGGAAGAATCATGATTTCATAAAGAGTTCTTGGACTGCACATGCAAGCATGATTGCCCGGGAAAGACAGGTCCTGCCATTGCTCCTCCTGCCTCACTGCTTCAGTGCTTCTGGGAGAAACATCTCTGGCACAATGCAGGTATGGCAGTGCAGCACTGAGCACCTCTTCTTAACCATTTCAGCTTCTGTTGATAGAAAAGATCAGTCTGAGGAGGAGTAAAGGGTAGTTGCTGCAATGCCTACAAATTTTGGAACCCGTGTTGATACATTAAGCCAATTACGTTGACCAAAATATTTTCAGTTTTATGTGGAAGCCTCATCTACCTGAAAGTAACCTCGCTCTGTTTCTTCTTGTAGCCTTAAATGATGCCCTAGGATGATGACTGTATTTTCATGTATCTTTAACATGCTTAATATGATGGTCCAAATCATCACGTGTTCCAAAGCATCATAATAATTTGAGCCTGTAAATCTGGTATCCTGTGCAGATGCCTGTGAACACTGCTGCAGTTCTGTTCTTCAGCATAGATGTTGGGCATGTGTAAGCTTTGTGCATACCACCTGCAAGTCAGGATCTCCAGTACAGGCACAGGGTGCTTGACTGGGGTAATGGCCTGCATTTCAACTGTATAGACCCCAAACTCTCAATATTTAAACATGCAAACTTAATTTCAACTCAGAAAAACCTGGACTGACAATATGAAAAATATATTTGACTCCACTAGTCAGTCAGTTTTATTTCCTCTTTTTCTTACCTATATGTCATCTCCTTAGGAGGATATTCCTAAGACAGGGACTGGGCCTTCTTTCTTTTTCTTATTTAATTGTCTACACATTTGAGAATATACATATACTTTACATATGTATGGTTATATGTATCCATCAAAACCTTAAATTCGACAATGATGAGGTAGAGGGAAAACATCTCACCTGCTTTAAATTTAGTTATAAATAATCTTTTTAAAAGAGAAATATGGGTTTCAAAAGAGTTATTCATCTATCATAAGACAGTGGATTTAGAATGAGACTTACAGTCTTCAAGAAGTGACTGTTTATTTCCAGTGCTTATTAGAGAGAGCCTAGGAGAGCAGCCCAAACTTAAGAAGCCTAGTGTTGGAGAAAATGCTATTTGGGTGGACAAAAAGATGAATACTTACTTCCAATAATGTATTTACGAATGACTTACGTCTTGGTTTCACAGCTGGTATTATGCTACCCTCTTGGTGTGCCTCCAGTCCAGGACCTGGTGTGCAGCATGACCTTACAAACAATCTTCTGGCAGAGTAAGGGGAGTTGGTGAGACTGAGAGGTGGGAAGAAGTGGCAGGAGACAAAGGGAGGCTGAAATACTTTAAGCTAATGTTTTCTCTGAATAATTTGTATCATGAAACTATAGCCCAGGGCCAGACAATTAACATGAAACAGCTTTCATTACCATCAATATTATCAAATGCTGCTGAGGTTTACTTCAAGAAATGAAAGGAGAAACACTGAGTTTAACTGCAACAAAAAAATACTGAAAAATATTAATTCTCACGTTTATTTTTCCATATCTGATGAAAAAATTATGAAAATGTATGTTTCTAAAAATAATGAGATAATTTTATTTCTAATATTTTCAAGTTTCCCTTTTCTTCATTCTTCCTGCTAGAAAGCCTGGGAAACGTGTAAAAGCTAGGGAGAAAAATAGATTTCACTTACATTTTTTCTTTCTTTTTCTGTGAAAAAATTTCAAACAATGTAAAATAAGTTTAAGTAATGATCATATTCTAACTTCTGTTCTATATTTTCCCAGTAAAGTAGTACAAAAAGTGAGACAATTTACAGAACCAAACACTTAAAATTACATGTTCCAAAGTAAATGAAGCATGGAATTGTCTAAACTGAATTTCTCTCAAGTAATTAAAAGGTGAAACATTTAAAATTAAATTAAGACTTCTAATTTTCCTCTACAATTCTTCTTTATCTCTGATTTTCTGATGAATTACATTATTCAGAATTTCACCATGTTAACACAGAGCAGGCTGGCACTTGCACAAGGTCACATTGTGTTAGGCTGTATATACGATCTAGAAAAAAACAGTCACTAATCCTAAGACTGTAGCCCAAACAGAAAAAAAACAAAGCGTAGTGAGAAAGTCCCCATTCAGATGCCCCGTGTGACCTTAGGAAGGTCATTTTAACCTCTCCATAACTCAGTTCCTGACTTGCTTAATATGGAGATCTTTAACTGAGATGTACAGAGGGTAAGCATATTACAGTTTTGATTTTTTGGGAGACTAGAGTGATGACAGCCTAATAAGGATTTATCATGTAAGCAGATAGGTCAGTAGCTGAACCATGGCTCTTGAAGCTTTCTATCCAACGACTACTTCATTTCTTGTTAATTTATGTCCTGAACATCTTTATTAAAGCTTCCTTTTCATATGAAGCTTGATTTAAAGTAGGTCTTTTTCCAGGGAAAAAACACTTACTCACCTCGAGAATGAAATAAAAATATTGTAAAAATCCCCAGATGCCTTCCACTTTAAGGCTAGGATCTTTTACCTTTGCTTCTTTCAAAGAAGAGAGAGTAACGAGAATATTTGCCATGTCCTGCAGAGCTCTGCAGACAGTCATCCAGTTTCTCAAGTAATATTTAAATTAGTTTCAAACCTTGCAATTACATTTTCCCCTGAAGTAAAGTAATGGCATTTTTATCTTAATTTTACTTTCCCATCTATAAAAGTAGCATTACTTCATGCTGTATCCTTCACATTAGACCTTGGGATGTGAGAAAATTATGTAAGTCTGGAGTTATCATTGAGGAAATGTACTTTGCTGCATCACACAGTTCAATTTAGATTAGGAGAATGAAAATAGTGTTTGGCAGAAATGAAGAGAGGAATCTACTTTTAACAGTTAACAGACTAAATGAAAATTTTATGCAATATAGACAAACAATTCTGAAACATCTGTAAAGATGTTTTAAATGCAGTCACAGATTCTCAGATCCTCTGTTTGCATATTGGGAATGTGTTATCAGATCTTTAGCTTAACTTTTGACTTGTATCCGGGCTTATAGAAAGTGGTACTGTCAGAAGTTCCAAGTTTCAGCAGGCCCTGTTGGTTTCAGTGGGAACTGCTGAATGGTCAATCTTTTGAAAAGCAGATCAGTGTGGCTCCAGTTCTGCAAGTCCTGCGTATGGTTGACTTGGAAACTCTGCCTTAGTTCAGTAGCTCCTTGTGGGATTTAGGAGGTAGGACAGAGGTCTGGACCTTTACTTCAGCGTATATATATTTCAGAACTGGACCTCTGTAACCCTTCTTTGAAAACTTTGACCTATGGATTTGTTCAGCTTCTGAAGGAAAGAGATAGATGTCACACTGAATTCTATATTCAGTCACATCTCATTATTTAGTGTGACCTCTGGAGTTATCATTTCATGACAGGTAAAATCAGTGTTCTTCTCGTACGACAAAATGTCAAGAGGTACTATTTCCCAAGGGTTTTTTTTTACTTTTGGGCTCTTTCCTCATCACATTCCTAACAATTTGTATATTATATCTTTACAGATAGAAAAAAAATCAATAGCTAAAAATGTATCATAACACTGCAACAACAGTAATAACTGTAGCAGAACAAATGCCAGAAGCACTGCAAAGTTCCTCTGAAAGTCTACATTTGTAGATTTCTTTACCTCAGTTTTTTTCCAGTGTTTCTATTTTAATTGCAGTTTGATGAAACTTTTGTACCTAATTCTGTAATACATAGTGATGTAAATAACTATGGTAGTGTCTATTTTCAAAATAATATTTACTGGGTTAGGCCCTTACACTTTTCCCAGGAAAATTTGTCAAAATCAACAAAGGATACAGAAAATAATTCTCTTCTAAAAGTAGCACAGAAGCAGCAAAGAAAAAGAACAGCATTGGCTGGTCATACTGACATGCAATGAGACAAGGGAACTGATCTAATCAGCTGTCTGAAGAATCCCATGAAAAAAAGAAAATACATATGAATGTTGACCAGAATAATTAAGTTAGACAGATAATATTGGTGAATAACAGCTCTTCCAGCACATGCTTTGTTGCAGGTTTTCAAGAACTATTACTTTGTCTCAACCGATGACACCAAAACTGGTCCAAGGCTTAAAAGATGCAAAGTAATTACTGTCTCCACAACAACAGAAGTCGCAATGATTGTACTGCAATTTTAAAGGCAAATTTTCTTTTTTATTCATTGTTTTGTTTCCAACATTCCCAGACTTGTAATTGTGGCTATAATGTACCACATGAATTTGCAAGAACTTGCAATTGGAAAGTCACTCATCACCAGAGCCGAGAATGAAGGTTCCTCTCAAGCAACCTGATGAACATATTTTCTTCTCACATGCTGACTTCATCTGGAAACAAACAAGAATAATGATGAGAACAGATAGCAAATGGTGATGGGAGAGTTGTTAGGAAATGACTTGGAAAAGCACCGGTTTAGAAACTTATTTCATCCTCATGTGTCGTATCACTATGGGTAGAGGAAAGCTGGACAAGTCTAAGAGAAGGTGTTGCATGGTAATGATTTATAAAACAGCATGTAAAGTGAGGGGAGAAAGTTTACTGGTGATTTGGAATTATTCAGGGTAAAAAGACAAGGGCAGGTTGTGAAGAATTGCAAAAGACTTTATGAAATATTATGATTAGGTAATCAAATAAGAGATGGAATTCAGTTTTATGTAAAATAATGCATTTAGACAGGATGCATTTGAGATGGCTGTTACCACTTAGGAGGTAGACCTGAGGTTTTGTTCTGTAGTTCATTGAAAGCATCAGTTCAGTGTTCAGTAGCCATTTAACAAAATCCAGAGTTAAGAATTGCAGGGAAAAAAGCAGAACACAAACCAGAAAATATTGTGCCACTGGAATAAATTTTTTAGTTCTCCCACACCCTGCCCATGGCATGCAGTTTTGATCCCCTTATTCTAAAAAAGGACGTATTAGAACTAAAAAAGAATCATGGAAAGCGACATGGATGATCAGAAGTAGGAAACAGTTTCTGCGTGAGGCAAGATTGACTCAGCGAGTGCCGCAGCCCAGGCAGAGCTGATGTGGGGGGATGATGACAGAGATCTGCAGAATGATGGAAGACACGTGTAGCAGTTAGAAACTGTTCATTACCTCTGTCAGTAGGAGAATAAAGGCATTGCAATGGGTATTCATGCCATGGAAATTCTTTCCAAAAGATTTTGTGGAACCAAAATTTTACATGGATTCAAAAGTTACTGGACAAGTTCTTGGAAGAGAGATCAGATGAGGAGAACTAAATAACAATCCTCATCAGTCTCAGGAACCCTCCTGAGCAAAAAGCAGGAAAAGGCTGAGTGTACTCATGGGACACATTATAAATGCTTTCTCTGTTTTTTGCTTTTGTTTCCAAAATGTGCACTGAAAAAATTTTGGACCTGTAAACCATCACTCCAGACAAAATTACAATCTTGTAAATATTTGTGCAAAGTGCTTTTACTTCCTTTCCTGTCTGATTTTAACTCAGCACTGGCTATTTCTGATGCATAAATAAATGGATGTATTTGTACATCATATATTACTGCATATAAAGATATTATTACTACTTATGGTACAAGTAAACAAAAATGAAGTGACACCCTGCAGTTGCAAAATGTTTAATTCATGAAACTTGAATTATTTAAACAAGAGGTGTGTTCTATTAGAGAATGTAAAATGACTTCTATCAGTAAACTACTTAAAGTTCTATATTTGACATCTGTGATACTACTTTTGGGGCATAAAAATACAAAGAAAAACATGAAGTTAGATACTTGAAGTATATTCCTTTAATTTTTTGTTGCCTGGAACATCTGTCTTCTACCACAAGCTGAGTTATATACCCTCTGTTTCCACAGCACATCATTCAAATGTGAGTCAGCAAAAGAACACTGCTTGGAAACTTTAAACATAACTTTGCCATATGGTGTTCGATTACAGCATCTTCTTTGTTGTTCTCAGCTAAGTGAATTCACTGAGCAAAAGTTTATTGGCAAGCTACCAGATCACTAGCAATTTCATTTGTTTAGCGATATTTATAATTTTAATTATTTACACGTACTACACTTCAACTGCCAGAGGTATTTAGACTTCCAAATGGGGCCCAGAAGGATCATTTTGATAACACTCAGATGATTAGCTGAACAAAGGCCCTTTTTCCCTTAATTGGTTGCAGGCACAGAGTGCGATAAAGTCCCTTTACAAGCTTGTCACTGAATTGGGTACAAATGATATAGCAATATTACACAAATTAGCTGGGAAAAAAAACCCCACCCTATACAAGAGTTTTGTTTTTCTTTCTTAACAGAGTGTCTTAGTAGCATACCCTACCTAAGCATAGAAGCCAAGACCATTCAAAACCAAACACTGCTTAGGAAGCTGGGCACACCACAGGGTGAATTTAGTAGGTGACAGCTCCACACCTATGTTGTCTCCTTTACTTCACATCTATTTAATTATTTGCTTTATATAAAATCTCTGGTGAGATTAGCACTGCACATGTCTGAGAATAAGCCTTCCTTGGTGGTTTGCCAAAGCAGCTATGAATGATTAACATGCTCTAGCTGAAAAATCTGAGTGACATACAAGCATGTCCTATGTTTTCATATCCATGGCCAGAGTAACTCTTCACCTATAGAACAGAATGAAATATTTGGGCCAAAATTTATTTTCCTATCAAAGGTGCAGATTCAGTGACACTGACTGAAGTGTTTTCCAAATGTGTTAGTTTTATTAGTCTCTTCCATCTCCTTCAAAATTATGAAAAGTAGCATAACTTTACACCTCTGCAAAGGGGTGGGAATATAGTTTTAGCAACACCCTCCTAGACAAATCAGCAAGCAGAGGCTTGCCAGTATGGTCTCCCCTCACATGCAGATTTTATATGAATGTAGTCTTCAAATTAGCTGGTTAGGTTTATGACTGGTTTGACATGAGGCTTTTTCCTTCCTTTTGTTATAATAATTTCATTGTTGCCTCAGGACTCTCCAGTCTTTGTTGTATCCATTTCTGATTTTATACTTGGGTGGCTAGCTCTTTCAAGTAAATAGAAATCGAAAAAAGTAGTGTCTAAGAGAAAGGAGGCCTGATGCCTTTGTAGCATTGCTGCAGCACAGGCAAAACACAATTGACAGAAAGAAGTGATTAGGGTGTTATTGCAGGTGAATAAAAATAGCTTTTGAGTGGAGTGTAGAATAGCCAGCTGCTGTTGACTAATGTGAGTGTGGTAATTAAAGGCACTTAGCAAACTGAAGGATATGATCAAGTTTTCTTTATGTGGGTGCTAATTTCCACCTAAAATTCAGGTGCTTAGTGGTAAAGTCCTCATGGAAGTACAGAAAAATCCTATACAGGCAGTGCAGAGTCTATCTGCAGTTGGAGTTCTCCAGAAGGAGAATCTGTCTGCGTGAGTGAGGAGGACACAGAAACATCTCCTGCAGCCCTTCAGGGGTACCCACCCCCTCCCCAGCTTTCATACGGAAGTCTTACAGTGGGGGAAGGGATTTACCTCAATGTCTATGTGAGGTGGAAAAGTAGCATTGAATGCTACTGACCCTCATAGCTTGTGTACTAGTGGGTACTAACAGCAGTGAGTTGGTCTAGTGTTATGGTAGGGTGTGTATGCTGCAGAAACGGCCATCGTGGAGGCAAATTCACTTTTACTATGGAAAGGAGTTTGTGAAAAACCTAGATTTTCAGATTAAATCATGCATTGAACCATCTTCCAGCAGAGTCTGGCTTAATAGAATCAGCATAATGCAAAGACTAACGTGAATTTATCTCTTAAAATGAGAGAAATTATTTTTCTTTTTATTTTCAGTCTCAAGATTTGTTGCATACTGTTCTAAATATACTGGAGGGTCCGAGGAAAAATAATAATAAAATCAGCAAGATTTTATTCAAGGATATAAAGCAAGGGTTCCTGGAAACTTAAAGTTGGGGTTTTTTTAAGGTGCAGTCATAATGATCAGTTATACTTACCTGGTGTGATATGCTATGAAGTAGGAAAGGTGTGCCTTATGACATTTGTGAGGTTTATACAGCCAAGTTGATCATCACAGTATTCCTAATGTTTTCATGCAACCAGGACACATTCCTTCTTTCTTTTCAACATGCATAATTCAAGCATTATTTTTCTCTTTTTTATGCAATTCTCTTGCCCAGACTGATAGATGGTAGGTTTTTTTAAATTTAGTATCAAAATCCTCTGTTGGATTTATTTCCCATTTGCTCTTGTTCATTAAAGACATGGTTGATCTTGTTGAAGATTGAAAGAAATGCTGTTTCAGCCACAGCCTCATGAATAATGCTCCAGGTTTACACAACAGTAATTCAGTTAGCTCTTTGAAAAGCATAGATTACTAATCATGAGAACCTGGAACATTTTCTGTGAGTTAATTGGTGCTTTAACATTGCATAATGCAATAATATAAATGAATGGAAAGAAAGGAGAAATAGCTCAATAGCCTTGCTAATGTCTTCAGAAACAATGTTTTCCTTTCATCTTTAGCCCGAAATCCAGCCAAAAGCTGTAAACCAAAACTACAACATAATGATGCTGTAATGATGCAGTGTTTCTTATTTAACAACTAGGCAAGATTTCAGGGTTCTTTGAATAAATAACAGCGCTGTTTTACTTTGACAAGTGATAAATCTTGAGGTGCCTGGTTAGAACTTGACCCTGGCCCATCATCATTTGCAGCTGACAGATATTTCAGTGAGGTGAACAACAGGAAGAAACACATCCTCAGATGTTTCCCCTCAACCCCTTGCAAAGCTGGGAGTGCAGCGGGAGGTGGCCTAGCACAAGCAGCTCCCTGGTAGCACGTCAGGGGTGCTTAGAGTGTTCCCGGTCACTGCACATCTCAGCTGCTGTGGGGACAGCACAGGGAGAGGATGAGGTGCCCAGCTCCCAGGATGGTCAGGCCTCTGTGAGGTTGTAAACAAGAAGTCAGGGTCTTCATTGGTGTTGTATCTGCCGCACAGAAAAGCACTGGTGCTGGCCCTGGCTGCTTTCACCATTGTGCCACAGGGCTGTCCCTTGGGCTATGTGGGCAGCTACCTGCCATTTTAGATACCTAATCCCACACAAATGTCATGAACCCCTCATCTATCCAGGATGCTTTCTGTATGAGAAAATTTTAATCAGTGAAGTTCATTAGGTGCTGGTATCTATTTGTTGTGCTGTGCAAAAGCACCCGGGTCTTGACGGCTAAGTGACTTGGCACCTGTTTCAGATTTGAACTTAATGGGAAACACAAGGTAAGTATTCTTCTCCCAGTCCTACCTGCTCTATTGTTTGTGCTGCCTGCTCTAATATTTGTGCTATGAATGTACTGAAGTCAGGATGTCAGTGAGGTACATAGTGGTAATAAAGCACTCATTCCTTCCCAACAAACGTCTCATTTTATTGGCTGGAGACCTGGATTCAGGATTTCTCACCCTGGTTAAATTTTAAAATGCAGGTCTCCCATTTCCATGAGAGTGCTCAAGCTGCCAGGACACAGGATGTTTTGAAATAAGACCTTCAATTTTGTCTGTTGAATCTGTTTTATTTTAAACAAATATTTAAATATATACAAAAAAAGTTTTTTTCTTGTCCTGTGGAATATGTCTACTAGGCTTGTGCTTGGAATGCTCTTGTATGAAACCTGGAGAGAAACCCAGCAGACACATGCTCCTCATGTAATTCCTGTGTCTCAGAAAGGCTACAGAGGAAGGAAACAGAGTAGGTACTCCCCAGAACTTAACTTTGACACCTAAACCTGGGAGATTACGCACAGTTACAAAATTTGAGTGGAAACAGGTATTTCCTAGTTAGAAAGATTCTTTTGTTGCTGGTAATAATTGGAGTGGACTTAGACTCTTTCCTGAGGATCATAGCTGTGCTCCCTGGAAAGGCAATGGGGATGTAACGTATTTGTTGATAACGATGAGGCTGATGTATGAGAGCAATTTTAGTGGGTTAAAATGGTGGTTTGGGTGGGCTTGAAACTCCAGCTTCTTTTTCCTGATATTCATTAGATCAGTGGCAACAGTGAATTATTTTTTGAGAGAAACCCAAGTTCTCAGAATTCTGCTTTTCAAATCTTGTTTTGAGAAAAACATTTCATATTCACAAACTCAAAGTTTTAACAAGATTTCAGAGATTTTACCCAAAGATGTCCCCATTTTAGTTTTCAATTGATCAGAAAAAAAAAATGTTCTGGTTAAAATGGAAATTTTATTAAAAAAAAAAATTTGATCCAAAGCCAGGCTCCATTAAAAAAGTCCAAAGAAAATAGCGTGAACTATCTAGATACATAATATTTCATTTACATGATCTAATCTTTAGATTAAGAAGCTGTTGACTAAGTCAGATGCGAGAGACTTAATATTAATTTCTAAGGTGAGCCAAGCAGTTTGCAAGTATATTAATATTGTCTTTGCCGTTGAGTACATGACCCATATGGCAATTTGGAGGAGGAAATACAAACCTGTGGATTTTTAATGTTTTTTGTATTTGCTTGCTCCTCTGTCTAATAAAACTAAACAAACACATTATCAACCTGATATACTACAGTTTCAGAGAGCTGATGAAAAGTGGCACAGGGCAGTGATCCTAACAGTGACAACCAAAGTCACAATTAAAATGGAATCAATAAATCAATACATTCAAATAATCAAAGCACCAATTAATACAGCAGGTAATCAAGTCAAATTACTTCTCTGTTACTCTTGCATTGGAAAATTTGAAAGAGAAGTCACTTAATGCTCATTTTAACAATTAACCAGTGCAACTAATTGACCTAGTCAGAGAGAAATGAAGAGGTTGATTTTATATTTGCTTACTTTGAGGACAGACATGCAACACTGTCTCAATTCATCTTAGGAAAGAGCACCCACTGGAGTGGTTGCCTTCATGGCCTCAGCTTCACAATTCCTTGTATTCAGCCACTGGCACAAGTTCTTTTTGTCCCCCATTCCCCACGTAATGCAGATTCATCATTAGAAGTCTGGAATTTGAAGAGCATGCAATGTAATTCAAATTAATAGCAGATTGATATGGCTTTTTCAGCTTGTGTTCCTTTAGGTTACTTGGTAGGGAAGAACACATAGTTTAAGACATTACTGCTGCTGCAGGGGAAACAACATCACTTCCAGAGAAGATCCTTGCTTTTCTAATTTCACATGGTGCTCCTTTGTTTGAGGTATTCATAACCTTAGAGTCAAACAATTGGATCCATGCATTTAGGTCAGGCAGTGTGGCCCAGTATTTTCAGAATGGGCAGTCTTTTGGCCCTAAGTAATTATGGAAGTGTCCTTAAATAATTTTGTATCGTTAATGATCTGAAAGCTCTTCTAGATGGAAGGTAGGTAGATGTTTTTTTCAAGAACACAAACACAGGCTGTAATTGAGATGCATGCCTAGAAGTTTATGGTCTTTTATCTTATGTAAGGTCTAATTCAGTAATTAATTGGCTTCTTAAAAACAATACAAAAATTCTGAACAGCACATATCCTCCACCACTCTTTTTTCTATAAAAATCATTTTCCTACCCTAAATAAGGGAACTAATATGAAACAGTTTAGAATGTTTTAATGATTTTTATTCTAGAAAAAAAATCAGATGTTATTATATTTTGTTGCAGTAAATTACATTCATAATTAAAAACCTTAAGTTTTCCCCCAAATCAGCTCAGAACTAGATCCTGTCCATCATATAAGTTATATATATTTTCTGACCCACTTACATATAAATATGTAAAATTACTTCATTTATTGAAGAATTAATCCCTATTTCCCATTACTGAAAGGCATGATTAGAGGAAGGTTCCTTTTTAAATAAGCAGGAAGAAATCTGGTTTCTTTATATTTTTACTGTGCAGCTCCTTTAGGATGTGCTTAGCTGCAGAAAATTATATTCCCTGTATCTTTGCAGACACTGGAAAGAATGTCTGTTTACTTAAAAAACAAGGAATGCAAGTGTACTAGTATTGAATATAAGGCCCACAGAACCCAAACAAACTGATGGAGAGAAATTCCAATTAGAAGAGAGAGTCCTGGAGGAGTTGGAGCAACCTATTTAGCAGGCAGAAATAATGTTGATCATTTTTACAGCTTCCATGCACTATGGGATTTTTCCAGTTTACTATTCAGCCACAGACACTGGCATTTGGGCAAAAAGCTTTACTTTCCAATGTTGAGTTTTGGAGCAAAGATACCAAAGCAGTATATAGATATGAACCTGTTAGAGTATTATTTTTGCTACCAATGCTCTCGTGGAAGTTCTTAGAGAGAACATAAACATCTTTGTGAAAAAATAGGTGTTATCTCTGATCTGATGAATGATTCCTCAAACTGAGTTTAAAGTCAAGAAGATCTGCATGGCCCAGGCAAGCAGTAGAGGACATGAAGTGCGGTTAGTAGCGGTATTCCCTGAGGAGCCAGAAGGAGAATTCTAACTTTGCTACCATCTCATTACTTTCCTGGCATGTGGGTAATCTTGGATTTCAGGCTCTGGAAATTTCTGGTCTGCATTCAAATGAATCACCTTAGTTCATAGGTTAGGGTAGCCTGCCTTAAACCACTCCATTTACTCATGAAATTGTATAATTTGTTGGGGTTTTTGTCTGTCCCTCTCCCCGCCCCCCCCCCAGCAGACAGTGGCTCTGCAACTAAGTAGGTTTTTGTCTTTGCTCTCTAACATAATACCTAATGGAGCAGAGTTACAGAAAAACTCTTTTCCTTTTCAGGAAATATTTACCTAATCTTCTGGATGTGGGAATTGTAAAAGCATTCCTACTAATTTTAGTCAAATAGTATGAGTAGAAAAAAACATTGCTTCTGCTATACAAATGTCTCGCAGCAAAAAATCATCATTTCTCCTCAAGATTATTAGTCACTTTCGAACACTTGATCACGTATCTTTGTATAATAACAGTAATCTATGGTCTCAACTCAACAGCTCTCAATATTTTAACACAGAGAAAGAATGTATGGGTCTATTCACAGCTGAATGCTAGGTCTATAAATTGTTTAAGTCTGAACTGTTATGAGCATTATAGCAACAAAACACTAAATCCTATTTGGACTTTGTAGCGATTTAGATTAGAATTCTTCTGATAATATTTCACACATCCCATAGCCATCTATATGCTAATGTTTCCAACAAATTATCAAATGTTATTCTACACAACCTTTTTTGCATAAATGACCTGTCATAGTCATAATGGCAACTGCATTTGGTGACAGTTTTTATTTTATCTAGCAAAAACTGCAGGTCCATAAAGAAACTAATTATATAGTTTCACGGTTGATAATATGGTTTCTAATTTTTTAACTAGCAATATGCAAACTGATTCAGTACAAAAAAAAATATTCCTAAACTCAAGGGATTTTCAGAGGGCTGGACCAGTTTTATAAATTACACAGAAGATTTCATAGTTGTTACTTTAAGGCATCGCTTTTTGATCTCTTCTGACCATCTCTGAATGAAGTCTGTTCTTACATTTCACATTTTTGTCCAGTATTTCTATTTCACACCACATTTGCTTTCTAAGCTTATACTGCAAAACCAAAAAATTAACTAGAACTTTGGCCACATATTCAGAACGAAGACAAATATTTCAAACCCCCCAAAACATATCCAAAGAATGACATCTAAAAAAATAGAAAGGACTGTCCTGGTCTGTAAAGGAGCAGGAAGCAATACCCATTATGGAGTGAACATGAGTGGTGACGTTCTTCTGACCCCTTTGTGTCACTCTCAGATTCCGGTCAAACACAACAGTCCAAGGCTAAGTAGCTCCTTTCTCTAAGGTGCAATGATACAGTTCAGATGTACATTCTGGGCTGCAGCTTCTCTGTTTCTCAGACAAGTTAACATGATATGCATAACGTGGTACCTGCATCTCTTTCATTCTGGGTACTTTCAGTGTCTGGTTACACCGATAAAAGCTATCATCTTCAGAAGAAAACGATTTTATTCACTTGGAAGTTTACAGGATACAAACATTCCTATAGGATATAAACATTCCTATGTATGCATATTTCCCCTTAATCCTTCCTTGATAAATTCTAACAGATTACTTTAAACCAACTAATTCTATCGCTGGGTGGAAGAGACTGAGTGCTTGGAGCATACTACTTCTTTCCAAGGATTTCTGCTGATTCCTGATGAACCTTCAGCTTCTCTACCCTTAGTAAGCTTTACTATTGGGCCCCAGAGCCTCCTGGGTAAAATAATCTTTATCAGCTGTATCTTGGAGTATTCCCATTTGTGTCTCTTCACCTGTTTTTAAGACATTGAAATATCTGTGTCAGTCTTCTTTCCTTACTACTGTTTCATTTCCGATTGACTCCTCTACTATAGCACTCTTTAGATATAAGGTCATTCACAATACTGTAATAGACCTGGCTTGATTTTTATCTGGTAAGGATTGAAATTTGCTTATCCAGGACAAAGAATAAAAATAAGAATGAGAGTAGGGCAATTTACAGTTAACTAGCAGTCTTTACTTAGCCTATTCTGAGTTAGCCTTATGCTACTGTGCAAGATAATATTGTTTGGTAGCTCAAGATACGTAAAGTATTTGTAAGCATGACACACTGACTTGCCACATGCTTCTCAGCAATGCAGTATGTGAATAATTCACTTACAGTTTCCAGGTTCAGCAGAATTCATAGTTCTGTATCAATCCTGAGCACGTTAACGACTGATTTTACAGATCCAGGTCTTCTAAACATTTATTTTCCTGACAGTTTGCACAACCCCAAGCCTGCCTTTGTCATTTTATTGTTTCATCCTCCATTCTCTGTTGAGGTATGGAGATCCAGGATCACTTTTATCTGAGTGGCTGATTATGGGTTTTGATGCTGAAATGTTGGGATAGCACATTAAAAAATGCTCCTTGGTAGGAATTTAGCACTTTGCAGCATCATTATTTTTCTTTCAAATAAAAAAATACATAAATTGATAATTCACTGGAGCTTCAATAGCACATAAAATATCAAGCATAATGTCATCTACTTAGGGTCTCTGGCTGTTACAACAATGCAAATTCAAGCACTGAGTTGCACAAAACTGAAAGACTTTTTTTCTTTTTTTTTATCAAAGTAGATACCAGGTTTGTAATTACTAGCCGTTATCATTCTGTTCCTGAGCTAAGGACTATGTAACAACTAGACTGCTAAGTCTATTCCACACAAAGTTTGTAAGCTTGTTTGTAAGTTTGGTATCACCTTACTGATTTAGGGTCTTGTGCTAAATTCCACTGATTGTCAGATTTGTGCAGTCACAGCCTCTTTGGTGATTACCTCATAGCTCACAGGCTGGCAAGACACTTTGTTATTACTATTATGAAACTCATGGATGAAACTTGTGTCTCCATATAACCGAGGCGTAAAACAACTCATCAGTCTATTCTTACACTTTAACTAGGTCTGAGATTTCAGCTGATGGTCAATATGAGCAATGGATATTCTAGAGCCTTTTGAACAAAGAGCATCAATAAAATGAGCCTCGTTGCAGTAATTCACAAATGTATTCTCCTTCCTTTCTTAAAACGAATATCTCCTAAATTTATCAATAATTTTGTGTTTCAGAGGCTTACCCTGAGCTTTGTCATGCAATCTAACTTGTTTCTATTGTATCTTGGGGAGTAGTTTGAGCAAAGCAGCTCTCACCTTGCACTATTTCATTTTGTTTTCTTTTCTACTCATCCCTGAAAGGAACTGCCAGAAGCCATCTGCAGGTTAAAAAGAGCAGTCTACCTTTAGTTCCCTTCAATACACTGATACAATAGATAAACCCAGCAAAATTAAACCAACTTAATAGGAATCTGTGAGAATAAAATTATGTTTTTGAAAAACCTGTTCCAAGTTTAAATATAAAGGCGTTTTGTGTATAGTAATCCGTGTATTTAGTAATTCTTTTTCCAGGTTATTTTGAAAACTAAGTGGTAGTCCTGGGGGAAAAAAAAAATCAAACAAAAACACAGCAGGAGAGGAAGAATAGGTCTCTCTGTTATAGTCAGGAAGCAAGTGTGTCAACTAACAATGCACAGGTGACTGCATCTATGTCAGCTGAAATCAAATATATTTAAGGTCATACTTAAAAATGTGATCACACGTGTCACGGATGGAGTGAGAGGGAGAGGCAAAAATAATG
>BOSO01016695.1:895-18529 GCA_018403395.1 Gorsachius goisagi
GGGGAGTTGGCTGACGTAGCTGGATTATTTTCCTGAGGCCACTAAAAATACTGATAGTTGTACATTTTAGAAAATTCATATTATCTCTTCTGCAGTTGCAGTGGGATGTCAAGGAAATCGTTAACAACAATATTTCAGATTAAGTGCAAATTATGCATCTCCGTAATGTTTCCTTTAGTTCACACCATTATGGCTATCAAAGCACTGTGGAACTGTTTATGCATAGCTCTATTTGTTTTAATATGAAGCAATATCTACACTGCAGCTGGGGAAATGCAACCCTAGATCATGCAGAATCCCAGGGTTCGCATCGATGGAGTTTGCCTGTTTCAATACGTGCTGCTCTGGCAGATGCTTTCCTTCCTCGCTGAGGCTCCAGCCCACACTGATGGCACCCAGCCCGCTCAGCGAGCAGAGGGATGCATGGGCACAGGGATGCGCTGGCCCTCCCCGGCTCCAGCTCCCACCAGCATCCCTGCAGCCCAGCCGCCCGAAGGCATGACCACGTCTCCCCACTTTATTTCTGTCGGCACATGGATAGCAGGCTCTGGATCACAGGGCTTTTAGCAACTAAGGCTCAATAAATTTTATACCGTACATGCCATGACAGTAAGAGGGATACTGCGTGTGTATATCTTTTCTAAGGGCTGCCTGTACAAATCCCTTTGGTGATTAAAAACCACTGTAATGTCCCCTGTCAGGAATTTTTACCACTTTGACATCGAGCACTTTGGCCTTCAAACAATTGTGCACAAAAGGTTCAGAACGGAGTTAGCTCTTTCAAAGAGTGAATCATTTTCTGATTTGTTTTGTTCTGAAGAAGAATTAGAGCGTCTCTTTCTTCCCTTCTTAACGTCTTCCATTCCCTAAAGAAGATTGTGCAGCCATTTAAGCAGTAGTTTATCAGTTCAGGGATTGACAGGAGGAATGGTGTATTCCAGGGAGAGCATCAGTGTCACTTCGCATGGATTCCTCAGAGGAAGATCCAACATAAGGAAAACAACAACATCAGTTGCTGGACGATTTTTTTCCCATAGCAGCTGTACTTCTGTTTCTCTTCATATATCCATTTTTTTAAATAAACTTGGCTAATTCAAGGAGCCCTGGTAAAACTTTTAAGTGGCTTAGAAATGAAAAAAAAAAATCAAGGGTAGGAGCAAAGTGAAATATTTTCTGTATTTTCCTACAATCAGAATAAAATAACTAAAATACCCTGTGGGTAATATATCCTCAAGGGAGAAAGGGCAAAAAGCTTTGTCCTTCAAGAATTGTTTTCATGACTCGACCATAAGAGTCAGGCTGGGCTTCAATATTGTACAAAGACCCCAAAACCTGCAGGAAATCTCATCTTGGTCTTCTGCTGCTCCAGTCAGTCACATTATACTGCTGACTGAAGGATATTTGTGATTTGCACCTTCAAGTTATATTTTCTTCCAACATAAACATTGTTTTTCCTGAGAATTTTGAAATGCCTGTTTAAAGCACTATATTTAGTTTAATCTCGCCCAGCAATATAGCTGGAGAGATCTATACCCCTGGAAATATATATCCCTGAATTTTATACTCAAGCATTCTGTGAATTTTAAAGTAGTATTTTAGAAAGTAGATTTCTGTAATTAAAAAGAAATCAAATTCCTTCTGAAGTGGTTGAATAGTCCATGAATAAAAACACTTCTGTGGTCACCGTGATGCAGTTTCCAATCTACAATTCAAAGAGTGAGCTACTCTCTTCCACTGTTTTGTTCAAAGAGCGATTGTAACCTAGGTAGATCGGAGCACGGAAGATAGTTCATGTGCTTGCAAAAAAGAAAATTGTAGGTCAATATTTTTCTAATTTCAAATTGGGAATGGTTGACCAGTAATAGGCAAATGTCAGAAGAGATGAGTTGAGCAATATTTTGTTGTTCAAAGCAAATAAAGCCTAGTTCAAGATGAGAGCTAGGAAGCTAACGCAGGGCAGTTATTTGCCCAGAACTGCATCTGGAAGGTAGAGATTGGCATATACCATGAATTTCAGAATTCTCTGCTGTCAAATAGTCATGCCACTTTTTGTAATCTAGGAAACTGTTTTTCATTTACACATTCTGAAATATTAGTTCCTAAGATGTGAAATGTGTCTCTTAAGAATATATGATAAATCCCTGTGATTTACTATGTAATTTTATCACAATATAATATAATGAATAGATTATTATTTAAAAATATGAAGTATATATTAAAATCAATTTTAATTCTCTATTTTAATAAAAACAAAGAATAAAATTATTTAGACTCATCTTAGTGATGGAAATTCACGTACTACCTGACAAAAAAAGGGAGCAGTTCCTCTTGTTTCCTTTTGCTGAACTGGGTTGTCTCTGCAATGAAAACCAAATATAAACACCTCATTTCATAAACTTGGAAAATGCAAATGGTTTTGCAATGGTTTTGCAATAGTTTTGCAGTTAGGGATTTATGTGTTGCTAATGATTGTTAATAATGTGAGAAAAAAGATCACACAATCATCATCTTTGATGATGTCAGGAGAAGTTTGGAAGCTGGTCTCCATGGCATGTCTAGAATTTACTGGTGCTTCTCACAGGAATACTGGTAAATCAATAGAACACTGCTCTACAGCTATCTTTATGCTATGCTGCTGTGGCAAAATCACACAAGAATTTGTTTAAGATTCAAGAACTTAACTTAAGTATAGGCAATTGTGAGGTGTCGCTAGTAAAGAATTTATGGTATTTCAGCTGCCACTCAGCCAGTCTGCTAACTTACGATTTTCTGTTTTCTACAAGCTGTAACGCTACTTCCCCAAATCCCTGTTTCTTCCAGATGCATTGTCAATATCTGTAAATAATGCAAAAGGCGCTTGCAGAATTCAAATTCCATCACATCATCATTTTGCTTGTGGAATTACTTTATTTGAAATATGTTTTCCTATATGACAGGAATTGGAAGTGGTCTTCAGATTTATGAGGCAACAGGCTTTTATTCCTTCTTTCCCAATTTCATAGTTGGTATCAGACGCTCATCTTCAAAAAGAAAATTAAGAAATTATAGTATTTCATGCTGATCATTTGCTTTTAGCAAAACAAGGGTGACACGCGTTGGCTGTTGTTAGCATCACATTATGCCCATGACAGGGGAAGGGAACGACTTCGCGTGTCAGGGTTAGCGATGCGTTCAACTCGGATACACGCTGTAAGTTGTCAGAGCACTGGTAGAACAGTAATGGCAATTTTCCAGTATGAAATGCAGTTGTTTTCAAGCATTTAATCTGCTCAATCAGGTTTGCATACATTCGGGGAGAAAACTCTGCTTTTGTTTTTTTTAATCTACCTGAAGTAATTTACCAAAAGCGTTTGTCTGTGTGTTGTCCTGTAAACAGCTAATCCTGCGGGTGAGGGTTTGGTGGCATACACGAAGTTGCTGGCTGTTGAACATCTACGTGCAATAAATAACGAATGAAACATCCTACACTAAAATGTAACGCATAGGAGTCATCTGAGTACAAAAACTAAATGTGAACCAGATGCTTTTAGATTTTAAAGAGCTGCCAGAATGACACCACTACGGTACAAGGACGCTGTGGGACAGCTGTTACACACGCTGGGTCCCAGCTGCAAATGTGATGTACCTTTCTGAAAGCAATTCAGGGTTGTCATAAATCCTTGGCTAATAAGTTTCTCTAAGGCTTGAAAAGGACTCTGGCAATGATTAGATTCCTGATATAACAAGATTTACTTACTGACAAGGTCTAATATCCAACATGTACTAGAAGCAAACTTTAGAGTGAACGGTCACTCTTAAAAACATTTCATTTGTCATTGCCTTGGTCACCAGGCTATCACATTACTTCTGTACCATTTATTTTTAGTAGAAAGAGTACTGTAATAATTGTGTCTGGTGATGGAAGACAAGGCTAGACAATAACTCCTTTGAAACAGAACATGGAGCAGGGAAGAAAAAAAAGGCCAAAAATTGTTTATCTTTCGAGACAAGATTTTTATAACACTAAGCAAGTCGTGTGTGTGTGTGTCTTTAAGCACTTCTGGTACTTCTTAAATATCTTATTGAATAGGACCCTTATCAGATTTACAGGCTTAAAGTTGATAGATTAAAGTTAATAAGAAAGAATACAAAGCCTCTCCTTTTTTGATTTTTTTCTTTTTGTACAAACTGTACTCCTTCCATTTGTCATTTTAGCTTAAATATATGTCTGTGGAATCTTTTCTTTTTTCCTGCTAAGTTATTCTGTTTGGGGAGCTTTTGGGTGTCAATCATTGCCGAAGACCCAGCAGCAGACAAATGGCAGTCCTTCATCATCTGAAACAAAAGATCCTGAGTCTCTCAAAGGGGAAGCTTTACATTTACATTCTTTCATCAGGAAAATCATAACCAAAACATATTAATTTTAAAAGCGTACCAAAGGGAATTTGCAGAGTACACAGACCAATAGAAAATAAGGTTGGTTTGTTCCCCAAGGGGTGTTGCTTCATTTGCTGCATTGTCACCCTAGATAGTTTGTTGCTTACGTGAACGAAAAAGGAGAAGAGCAGAACCAGTGCAAGAATGAAGGATGAGCAGCAAGATGGATTCCCGTGGAAGTGGGCTGGTCGTTATGAGGGGTCCTCTGGCTTTGGGCATTGCCAGAGCACATAGCTCGGGGTTTGTATGAGCTATCAACCTTGTAACAAGCTGCTGAAGCAACTTGTTAGTTAGGGGCCAATATTTGCTGTGTCCTTCTTTTGGATTATGTAGACTTTGTCTCTTCCATTTTTCTTACTCCTACCAGCCTCCATTTTTCTTACTCCTACCAGCCCTTCAGCAGCAGCATTTAACTTACGCCAAAGAAAATGAGGTCCCATTCTTGACTTTGATAACTGCTAAGTGTCTGGTCTACAACTTTGCATGTAGACCTAGTTCCTTAAATTCCACTCAAATGTCACGGTTCCTAAACTCACTGTAGGAGTTGTCCTTAATATTTAAGTTGCATAGCACATCTTTCAGGAAAGAGGTTTTATTTAATCTGAGAAGTAGAACATAGTGTCCATTCATGTAACGCCAAGAACGCAACAGCTTTTCAAAGCATTTACCAGTTATGTCCATTCATGTAATGACGTAAAGTGTATTAAGAACCCTATGTTTCTAATCAAACAGGAAAACCAGCTATGTTTATTAGTAAACTTTGTTACTATTTGTATAAAAAGACAAAATAAATCTAATACCTTTAGAGGGAATTTATTAGAGCTAAAGCAAAGAGGTTTGGTAACATGACCTTTTAATAAGCCGGAGCCAGTATCCTCAAATTGAAAAGGAAACAGAAAAAGGAAAAGGAGGAGAAAAGATGGTCACAGCTTACTGCTAGAATGACAATATCACTCTCTGAAATACTGTTAAAGGCAGAAAGAAAGACAACAAAGAGGAGCAGTTAAATATTTACCATCTGAACCTTGTAAAGGACTCGGCTATACAACAGCTATGACTGCCCTCGATGTCTTGCTTCAGGACGAGCCGGGTTCCTTGGAACCAGACCATAATTCTGCTTTGTAAGGTGGCAGTGTTTAAGGGTCAAGAGACTAGGAGAGGCACAGAATTGCATTTGTCTGGATTGTTGAAAGATTAATGGGAAAAACCCCACCCCAGTCAAATATACCATATGGCCAAAAAAAGCATAGGCTGACAAAAAACCCTCAATCGTACATAACACAGAGACAGACTGAAACACTTGGCAGAAAGTTTTAACCGTTAAATTTGTCATGAGCCTGATTACAGAGACAATTGTCCAACATAATACGGAGGATGCATGATTAGACAACTGTAAGAATTCAGTAATCACCGTCTTTGTTACAAACATGGTTTTAATTAGGAATGTCAAGTGCTAGAAGAAATCATGTAAGTAGCAGCCTTCTTTGGATTTTTTTTACACTAGTAAATTTTGTGTAGTATATAAGATGGGCACTCATAGCCATCTTGGTGCAGAATTAATAACTGAAATTCACGCACATTTCTTGCCAGATGCATCAAGGAATCCAATATTTGTGCATGCCCAGATATTCAGAAGTAATGTTGCAAGTATCTCAAGATCTGTTTACAGGTATGCCAGGAATGCAATAGCTTTTCCAAACATTTACCAATTATGTGTCCATACTTAACCCAGGGAGTTCTCCAAGCATATCTGCCGAACTCATATATCGGTTATGTATCTTGCCTTCTGGGAAGAACTGGAAACTAATTTTTTTTTTTTTTTTTAATTTTTTTTTAGGTTCTAACAACAAAGCGATGAGGTCTGGACCAGGGAAGATAATGCTGACAGTCCCTCTGGCTGTAGCCCTTCTCCTTTGTATGAAGCTGGGACATAGTCTTTGGATACGAGCATCTCCAAGGCCAAGCAAGAGTGAGGTGATCCGGTTGTTCAGGTGAATGTTCCGTACAGAACAAAGTTATGGCATTTTGGTCTTCAAAGAATCATTAATATGAACCACCAACAAGCAATAACACCTCCTGCTTTGCTGCAATATCTGTGCAAAGTGACAGGCTAAAGCACTCAAATCTAGGAAGAGGTTTGGAGTTTAAAATTCTGGCTGGAGGGACACCGATCTTTCTTACAGTACAAAATTCAAACCAGGGATTTTCATGACAGTTTTCTGATCTATTTTCTGCAAATAAAGTCCCAAACTGTTTACAATATATTATGTTGATGGCAGGAATATATATGCCATTTCGGGAACTGGCTGTAAAATTGTTCCTTAAAGAAAAAAATTGTTGAAAGAATGGTTCCAATGTCCCTTCACAGTGATATTAAGAAAAACAGAGGGGGCAACTGTTAGTAACTCATAATGCTATGAACATATGAAATGAAATATGAAAGTAACTGTCT
Organism: Gorsachius goisagi; assembly: GCA_018403395.1. Taxonomy (NCBI): domain Eukaryota; kingdom Metazoa; phylum Chordata; class Aves; order Pelecaniformes; family Ardeidae; genus Gorsachius; species Gorsachius goisagi. The sequence continues at coordinate 7,764 of BOSO01016695.1, forward strand.
CTGTTTTCATGTAATATTATTTAGAACTAGGTAATCAAGCTAGGGCTAAGTACAAGCTGGTATGCAGCCTAACTGACTCTTACAGTCATTAAGGGGTATAATTCCTCAAGACAAAGCTTATTATTATTTGAAAATATGAACCGGTTTGTGTGCATATATGAGGCCCAAATATTGTTGCAACGTTGTACTGGGAAATTTTATTATATACTGAGTCAATAACTTTTTGTGTTATTTCAAGGGCCAATGGAATATTGTAGTAAACTGGAAGTATTAAGCGTAAGACTACACGTTATGGATTTTTATTATTTTTAAAGCAGCACCACAGTCTTCATTAATGTGGTGAAAAAGCAATCCCAGAAGTTCTCATAGCAGTTTGTACCTTTATCACGTGGCATTGCCTGGTTGGTGAAACACAGGTGAATGCAGAGCTCTCATTTTCCTTCCCAGGTTTTGTTGTGGGCTTGGGGAATTTCTGGTGGTGACTTTTTTGGTGGCCCTCTGCAGTATCTCGTGCTTTCCACTCACAAGTAGGACGTAACAGAAGGAATCTTATGGTTGTCTATGGACATCACTTTTTTCAGAATTCTCGACGAACACTGCTTAGCATGTCAGGTAGCCAAATAAAACTGTTTTTTTCTTGTATTTTTACATTGCTGCATTACATGATGCTGCAACATTAGATTAAAAAAACCCCTAGAGGTGCTATGTAAACATAGCATAAATAAGACCTTGTTTATATTAAACTGGACTCTGTACATAGAGTTTTTTAGTTTTACCAGCACTGTTTCTTCTGTATCTGGAAGGTGCATTTTTATATTCAGAAAGCAGAAAAGTATATAAGAAAGATTAAATTTAAAAAAGTAACAAATGTGTTGATTTTACATTTTGCCAGCCACATCTGTATTCTGCTCATTAGGCAATCCCACAAAGATTTTTTTTTTTTTGTAAAGTGAAATATTTGATTAGCTTCAAGTAAACAGTTTCATATTACGTTATAGATCAGTATTTAGTATTTCAGATAGAAAAATTATTACATGTGTACCAAAATTATGAGATGCAGTGGAGCCCACTAACTACTGTCATCAAGTTTGGGACTTTGTGTGCGTCTGTGTGTTAAATATTACCCAGACTGGCACGGACCGATAGCAAAATTTTCAAGTAAGCTATTCCAGCTGTGAAATAAGGAGGAGGGGAGGAAGTACTTATTTTCTGTGCCATAGACTGATTTTTTTTTTTCAACTATGCCAAAACCTACTCTTTGAGCATGTACCTTTTTATTTAGTATTTCATAGGCATATGTAAGGCAACGGGTTGTGGCACTTTAAATCCAGGTGTAACATCTTTCAAATGTTTTCTGCCTGTCATCTTATTGTGCTAGCAATCTGCATTAATGGCTTTAAGCTGTACCCTGCAATAATGTATTTGGATTAGAGATGTACCAACACTGAAATATTGAGGGGTTTAACAAGGTCATGGTGAAGAAGAGCATGGAATGCTCTTCTAAAGCAATTGCTTTTTTTGGTTTGGAAGTACTTCATTGACAGGGTTTTCTACAAAATAATTCTATTTATATTACCTTTATTCAGTCATAATGCACTTTAAGCACCATATGTTGTCCTCAGAGAGAGTTTACAGATTTTCAAAAGTTAGATCTTTGGGGGGGGATGGAGGGGGGGTGTTTCTCAATTATTATCTGAAATTGTTCAAACTGAATGGTAATTTTACATTTAGATCTTATTTTTGCTTTCAAAAGAGGCAAGTCTTTCAGTGCTTTCCTTTTTCTTTTTTTTTTTTCTTTTTTTTTTCCCCTTCACCTCAAATCAAGGACAAAATGGCTTAGCTTCTGTTATGACAGCATCTGTGTTAAATGTGTTTGACTCCCACTCTGCTTTCTTTTTCCCCAAGGAAGAGAGAAATGGGAGTAAGCAGAATTTTAAAATTATTCTTTGAGCAGATTTGTGTGAGGCAGAGAAGTAATGAACAGGAAGGCTCTGAGGAATGATAACCACTAAACAGTGAGACTAAAACAGAACATGAGAATGTAAGAATAGCTGCTTTAGGTCAGACACCACCACTGCTCCTGTATTGTGTCTCAAAAATACAGCTAAAAGGGGAAGCCTCACAGAGGGTAGGATAACAAGGAAAATTTATATGAAACTCTCCCACAAACACTCTCCCAGAGCCCTATAATTTGTTGCCCGAGACTTTCAGGATCACATTTTAATTTGAACTTGTCCAAGTTCCTCTTGGATCCATGTAACCTCTCAGCATCCACCTCATCTTGTCGCAAGGGGCTCCGCAGCATAAATAACAACGCATTATTTATGCTGTTATGTCTGTTACCAGGGAAAATGCTTTCAGAATTCAATTCCCTGCAAAAGAGGAATTAGCCATATCAGTGGGAAAAAAAAACATGCAGTAAGGAAATATAACTGGCACGGGTCTCTTGTGCAGGGCTAGCAGTTCTGTAGAGCGGTAGTTGGTCTGTAGCTATGTCTACGCATTATCGACCACATTTTGGCATGCTTGCTGTGAATGCCCTAGCTCAGTTTGATGTCTCTTGGGTCCCCCAGGAACCTCACACGTACAAAGAGTAAGGGGACCATGATGCTTACAGCTGTGGGGATGTACAACCCGGGCATAGCTAACTTGAGTTTGCAGCATCCTTTTCTGTTTACACTTTTTGGTGGGTTAAAACATGACAGCCTGGAGGGACTGGTGATGCCAGAAGTTTCTGAAATTTGCCAGAAATGTGCATTATACCCATATACAAAGGATACAAAAACAGGAAAAACAAATACTCAATTGGGCCTGGAATCCTTGCCCATGTTGCTTGTCGCTGAAGCATTTCCAGATTCAGGTCGTCACACCTAAACCGAACCAAATTCACGCAGCAGTGGAGGGAGGTCTTGCCTAACCTGGTTTGCTCTGACTTACGGGCTAGGTGGTAGGAGCGTTCCTGGGGCCAGTTCACCGCAGCAGGTCTGAAGCAGCAGTGTCTCGCTGGTAAGGGGATGGGGGGAATTACAATTTTTGTCAAAAAACAGCTGTGCTCCCAGTCACTCTAACCATCTTTGGTCGAATTTCTATCTGCAAAATTAGGCTAATAATTTCTTATTTTATGAGCCTTCTGAGTGCTACGCAGCTCAATATTGCAAAAAGCACATAAATTAGGCTTTTCTGCATTGTTGCATTATTATTTATTTTTAATATTTGCACTCTATTTAAATGGAAACTGTCTCAGGAATATAAAGCATCAGTAAAAGTGGTCTCATTCAAGTCAAATAACAAACACCTTTTTTTTTTTTTTCCCAAATAGCCTATAAATTACCATGAGAAACAAGCAATACTTATACCACCTCCCGTGATATTTATGAGTAGGAGTCAACTGATTTTGTGGAGTTGGCAGTTCCAATCAGTGCTGTCCTGCTGTAAGAGAGAATTATCACAAGACTCCATACTTGATGTAAATTTATCTTTACAAAGCATTATCAGTGACAAAATTGTAAAAAGAACAGAAAAATGACATAAAATCATTTTACTTTGTGCCAAAAATATAATGAGATCTGAAAATGGCAACAAAAATTAATCCATTTTGTGACAAATCTAAGATTTTAATCTTACAGAAGTACCTCCTTAGAGTCATATATAAATACTATTAAAATACTGTTGAAAGGAACAGATGGCATTTTTTTTCCAGAGGGTGATCTGCATGTGGATGAAGTGCAGTGTTATTAATGGTCATAAAATCATTTGCAAATATTTTAAACACAAGTATTAGCATATCTCAAACTTGGCAAATGTTCTCCTTTGCAGGAAATTGAATTCTGGAAATATGTTTTCCTTGATATTAGACATAATAATGTAATTAATGAATTGAATGCTTGCTCAGTTCAACTGAATGTTCAGGTAACGTTGTCAAAATGATGAAAAGTCAGGAAATGTAGGAAATTAATGATAAGATTTTTAAGGGTACTGTGCATTTCTACATTGGCCTTTAATATGCCACGCTGTCTGCGATGGACATCCTGCATTGACAGCTTTACAGCATTTCATTTATTGCATAAATAATGGATACTAAGCTACAAAGCTGATAATGGAAAGGGATAGAAAATACAGCACCGTGACCCTCACTTTGATTATTTTTTCATCAATTTTTTTGTCACTATTACTTTTATAGAATTGGATACTGGTTGTACTGATGGACGCTATTTAAGGCTTTAGGCAATGCTCAGCAATCGCTGTTAAATGTAATTGGCATTAAGAATTAGAAATACAAACAGCACGCATCTGTTTTCCTTGTATTGAGAGTAGCCATATACTGTCAGTGTTCTGCTTCTGGTCTTCCAGAGGCGCAGCCAGTCCCTGCGATGTCATTCACAGAGCTGTTAGAGGAGAAATGTACACATAAATTAAGATTTCCATTTTCAAAAGATATCCAAATCTAGTTTTTTTAATTTATTGTCTCGTAAGACTGACTCCACCTGGCTGTGGGTTTTGTTGGTTTTTTTTTTGGGCTGTGTCCTGGTCAAAACTGTCTGGATGAAGGTGCTGATAGATATCTTTTTTTCTCGTTCCCTAACTTTAATACTAAATCTCTAAACCTCCTGGAGGACCGGTGGAAATTAATTAAGCAGATAAAACTGGCACTTTACTCCTCCTTTTCCACCTATTTCACTGGGTTTTCCTAACTCTTAGCAACTTTAACTAGCAGTTTGTCATTTACAGCTCTTCCTCTCTGGTATCTTTACCTCTCACCACTTTACTTTTCAACTATAACTTATTTCTATCTATCACAGGAAATCCATCAGTGAGAAATCTAATCAATAACAACAGGAGGAGCAAAAAATCCCTGTAATTCACTTGTGGCACAGATTAGACAATTAATGGTCTGGAAGATTTTTGTCCTTTGGCTGACTGGGTTGTTAGGGTCCCAAGGCTGACTATGGGCACCCCCGAAGCCTTCTGCGCAAAGAGAGGACTGTAGCTCTGAAGAGCTGGCCAAAACCAGTACTGGGATACTGGGACTTCTGGGTTTGGTTTTGTTTTTATTCCTAAGCACTTTAACCATGATCTGCTTGGTAACACAGTGACCTTTTGCCAGCGACATAGAAAAACTGCTAAATAAACATGCGCTGTAGAATATTTGAGAAGCTGCATTAACTTCGACAGGACTAGCACTGCTAAATGTTAAGTACTTGCTCTGGGGCGTCGAGTGAGGATTTCACTGCGCCTGGTTCCTGAAAGGGAAAATATATACATACATACATACAGATAGGTAGAAATAGATAAGCACTAATGAAGATACGGTGTAGTTAATAATTAATCTTTTGTTCTGCTCTGAAGAGAACACACCGAGTGTCGCGAGACTGCCGACAGAAGTCAGCAATGATTTCAAACCAGCTCCATGCTGGTTTCATCATCATCATCTATCATCGCCCACCTTATGGGTATTTTTGTCTTTCAGAGGTGCAGTGGGTACTAAAACTTCAGCACCGAGACCGCCCTGGTCACGGTTACGATGCTGCAGAGACATCGGTAAGCATTTGTATGTACTAGGTCCTTTGGTGTGGTACACGTACAAAACGGCAAGCTTATCTTTTCTGTCAAAAGACTAATTTAGACAGAAATAGCATCAGTTACAGGAATAACACAATGGGCTCGCCCAGGAATGTATTTGTACCCGTGATCCTTTCCCTTTCTGTGTGTAACTGCAATCAAACAGCACATCACTTCTCTGTTCTGACCCATCTCATCCTTCACTTCCCACTCGTCAGTCATTGACATCTCCAGATCTACTGTTCTGAGGCTCTTGGACCCCTGGTACTCGCTTTTAACACTCTGTATGCCTTCTGTGTTAATGATGAGTGAGTTTTACATCACTGAAGTGATACTTATTCATTGTACTTGAGTAATCCAAAATGGGGGGGGGGAGGGGAAATGCAAGAAATAAACCCTGTTTTTGCTTTTTTACACTTGTTCAAATACATTATAAGCCAGACTTTCGTCCTTAACCTAAATCAGGAAAACTCCTCTGATATTTAGCAGAAGTGTTCCTACCCATTTATGTGACATTTCTCAGAAAAAAAAAAGTACTACTAATTAGTAAAAGCATTTTTCTGACTTTAAATCATTAAGCACTTAAAATCTAATTCAAATGTATTCAGCAAATGTCCCAGTTTACAATACTGGAGGAAATGAAAGAGCATAGGAAAAAAAATTAATGAAATAAAGCAGCAAGAAGCAAGGTTGAGGTCAGAGTCTCAATGTTAAAGGTGGAAGCTTGTATTTAAAATACAAGAAAAAAAATGTCAAGAGGCTTGACCAAGTACAACTTTGAACAGTCACCAAAGCCTCCAAGTCTGAGGGTTCATAAGCACCTGTTTGCAATGTGGCCAGTAACGTTGCAGATGTTTGCATAGACTCACAGCTTAATAATTCTCTCCCCCTTTTAGTGCCCATCATCATCTTCACAGGCTGGGTTTACGGTGTTGGCGCAGAAGGCTGCGAAATGGGCAAATACAGGAGAAGAACCTTTGCAACCTTCCCTGAGGCTTACTGATGAACCATAGCAAATGAAGCATTGCCTGAAGAGGCAGGTATTAGCATTCTGCTTACTTATTAATGCTATTTAACCCTGACAGTTCTCGCTGGCTTCAGTTGCTTCTTATGGCTTATTAACAGGATTGTATGTTGTGCCATTATACTAAAAGGTGACGCCATGGGATTAATTCATTGTCTTCTCCCCTTCTCAGTGAGCTGGCCATGACGCCACCACCAAGATTCCTGTCCAGAAAGCCAAAGGCAGCCTGAGATGATCAGCATGGCAGCAAATCCCTCCTGTGATATTTGGGCTCCCCTAGCAAGGTCTTTCGACTGATTTCTCTGTCTGTCACCATCAAGGACAGATATTGCTGCGAGAACAGATTGAATAAGTGATGGAAAAATTCTGGAAGCTGCTTGTTTGAATCTACACCAGAGATTACCAAGGACTCACTCATGTTTATTTCTCAATCCTAATGCCCATGTCTGAACTTGGGCTTGCTCCCACACTGGGTTAATGTGAAGCAAATTTGGATTAAAGTATAAGCTTGGGTGTATGCTCAGAACACAATTTGTAAGTACTGCTGTGAATAACTCATTTAACATATTGACAAGGAAATTGTGGAGTATCCTTACCTAAATAAGTGCTCTATGCTAACTAAACTTATTCTGTTCATGTTGCGTAATATACTTTCAATTTTTTTTTTATGTGAATTTAATGTAATTTTTTGGGGTTTAGGCGATATTATGCAGTTTATATTGGATACAGTAGTTATTTGTGGATTGTTCTTAATTTTTTTTTTCCCCAGATGACTTTTCAAGCCTTCTGGGGGCTTGGCATGTACGAATTTAGAAGCTGGTTTCCTTGGCTTTTGTATGTTGGGATTTTAAATTCATTTTCCACAAATTCTTATATCATTAAAATCAGATAAATGAAATATTTGTGAAAACAGAAAAAAAGCAGTGGACATTCGTTACCATTTTATGCAATTTTATTTTTCTGTGTACTGACCTTCATGACACTAAAGACATTAATCATCATCTATGTATGTGGGATAAAAATCTGTGACTTTTCGGTGGATTCTGCATGAAGGCACCTGAAAATTCCAGGTAGCTTTATTTAAACAATGCAAACCATAGAAATGTGACAAGTTAATTATGACCTTGAATCAGGGCCAGTTCCAAATATATCTGAGCAAAGTATGTAGCTTAGTGTAGCAGGCTGGGGATGGGAAGTGGCTAAGTCTCTGATGAGCCCTGGAAAGAAGCAGCCTTTGCTTTTGTATTAACTCCTTCAGAGGGCAGGTATAGAGGTTGAAAGGGTCTTAGAAGCAGCTTTTGCTACTCCCATCTTCCCACGTCCTGCTGGTAAATTATTCAGTAATTCAATAAATTCTCTAACAATGGCTTTCCATTGCAGCTCTGCTTCCTTACCTCTTCATCCACATCCATAGTTGGAATACATTGATCATGGTTCCTTATTCTGAAGGCAACAAAAACAAATTTAAACATAGCTTCAGAAAAGCCTTTAATTAGATGATGCAGAAGAACACAAACAGTTAAGAAATCTCAGTGTCTTTTATGTTAGCACAAAAAATGTGAAGGCTGTTTACTGGCTGGTGAGATGGTACTGACAGAGCTAGTTCTGTCACACTCAAAGGCTCCTTTTTACATCAAAGAAATTTCAATTCCTTCTGCCCTGTCTCCATACTTGTAGAGACATCGTCTCCGTGCTGCACTCATTTGTATTAGCTACACTCACCGATATGTTGTCAGAAGAAGGTTGGATGGCTGGCATGACGGGAAGAAGGGCAGGGCATAAAATCTGTGAGATCAGCACATTAGCTAAATGTTTCTGCTAAAGTGATTTGCAGTGAAAAAGTTACGCTCTTGGCAGTAAGTTAGGTTTTTATCCATATTTCTGTTGCCACTGCTATAGGATGCATGTATCAGCCGAGGAACCTCAGCTCTAGGTGAGACTCCAGAGTTCTGCTTTAGGCAATATGCAGAAAAGGAATCTGCATTTGATCAGAGCATGTGATGTGTAATGTAACATAATGCTGAAAGCACTCAGCCAACATCCATTATTAGAGGGATGAGAAAAGAAAAAGAAAGAATTAGATGGGTTTGGTTTTTTTTCCCTGATTTTGCAGTACTACACCTGCTCGCCTTATCTGTCAACAGTTATCTGCCAATACAATTCTGTAGTGTCTCAGGATCTAAGGCAATTTTGATCTAATTGGTATGAGGATGAGATTACCTGGGTAAAGATGATCACACAGTTGCTTTTGCTTCCTCATAGTTCTTTCTGGACCATACAATCTGGACACTTACGGAAACAGGAAATCTGGATTTGATTTACCATGGCAATACTTCCAAAGAAGCTATGTTTTTTAGGTATGCTTGTATATGAGTAGCTCAGTAGTTATCAGGAGAAGAGAATAAAGAAGCACTGCTCTATTCTAATTATTTCAACCAGTCCTTCCACAATTCACTCAATTCTATTAATCGTTTTATGCTGTACATATAAGTCTTGCTTCCCAGACAATATGCAGACTGTCTCAACTCCAAAACCAAGAGCCTGCTGTATTTATAAACTAATCAGTGTTTTTCCCTTTTCAAAGACAAAAGTTTCAACAGGAGATTAATGTATAACAAGGGAAATAGCGCACATTTTTCCTCTCCTCTTTTTGAGGAAATAGCTGCATTGTTTCACTGCTGTTTCACCTAGCTTTCAATTTTTCACTTATATCCCATAACTTAGTAAATAAAATGGAAATTAAAGGAAAATTTTAAAAAAAGGAAAAATACAAGTCCCCCAGTGTCAACTTCATTGCCAATCCTTTATATGAGTTTGATCTAGCTGTTTTCTATTGAGAATAAAACAAAACTCTAGTGGTGAGGTCAGTAATCTAATTTTGCCTGAAGCAATCAGATAAACACAATGCCAAAAGCAAGGTGAATATTCTACAAAGATAACAAGTAGAAGATAGATGTCAGTCATTCAGGGCTGGAACCAGCTCAACCAAGGACTTACTCAACCAGATTTCAAATCCTTTGCAGGCTCTCTCCAGCTCTTGAAATATCAAAGATTATACTAAATACCAATGTATAATTTTTTACTGTCATTATTTTTTCAATCCAGTCTGGATTGTAATTAAATTCTGTGTGAAAAATCATAGAATCATTGAATCATATAATGGTTTGCCTCAATGCGAGTTTTGAGATCCCTTTAAACATGAAACATCCCAGACAACCATCTTACACCGAACACAATTTTTAAAGGCATCCTGAGTCTGTCAGGTTCAGTTTGATATCTCTGGGTAGCTACACACCTATAAAACCACTTTCATAGACACCTAAATGCTCTGCAAAAGTAGAACTGGGCTTCTCAGTCATTTGACCCATAATTCATCTGGGTTTTAGTGCACCAGTCAGGACTTCGTATTCCTTTGTTATCAAAACCATACTTACAACTCCAAAAGCTGATCCCTTAACCCATGTCTACCATGACTAGTAGGATTTTTTCTCTTATGCTAGAGTTTCTAATAGCTTTTGAAATACATATCTCTAGTAACTGAAGATCCTACTGGTGTGCTATGAATGCCTGTGCTAAATGGCTTTGGAAAGATGATGCTCAGACAGCCACTTACCAAGGTCATGCCATTATTTGTCACTTGATGGTCTGTTGACGCATTCTGTGAATGTGGAATTCGCATGGGGAATGTGGTATTCACCCCTTCTCCAGGTAAATCCCACTGTGCAATTCAAAAAAAAAAAGAAAACAAAATAAATAAAGCTAGAGGCACTTTGAAATTACTACAATGGTTTTCATATTGTTTCAGCATATCATGTTTTTGCAATTTCAGTAATAACCCACGTCATTGTTATTTAATGAGGACGGCTTTGTAATGATCTAAAGCTACAGGCTTATCTGGAATGCTCTTTATAATTAATATCATCACCATTGTTTTAGGTTATGATGCAATTCACTAATTAGACTCTGATTCCTCCTACTTGTTGGAAGGCACCAATGAAATGCCATCACCACCTGTAAATACCTATTTTCGTTTGTTCTAGATGGAGCCTGAAGCAACCCTAAATAACTAAGAGGAAAGTAAGACTGAATAACTTCAGCTCAGATTGCTGGATTTATCAGACTGAATTTGATGATAATGTCTGTGTTACCATAGACACCCCTGCCAGCCCCCCCCCCCCCGAAA